>JAJEKV010000592.1:0-138528 GCA_021234155.1 Isoetes taiwanensis
GGAAAGTAAAATTAACATAATGTTGAGACCATAGAAAAATGATCATAAAAATGGAATTGAGTTAATAACCTCAATTCAATGAAGTATCAAAGTTAATAGTTTAGAATCTAGGCATGAATATAATAACCGCATAGATTCATGCATACACATATTTAGAGGACTCATAGTTCAGAGCAAGATTTTCCTGAATAGCCTCAGAGCATACTAGTGATTATTCAAGATATCTCAAGTACTATTTTACAAAATTGTACCATACCCGAGTAGGTTGATTCGAAGCTTCCATACCGATACCAAGAGAGCCAAAGATTAACGGGAACAAATACAAAGAGAAGGAAAGAAGCAGAGGTCAAGTCATAAGTATCAAATGAAATGGAAGAAGTCTCGAATCGGGGCAAGGAGAGGTACCATTTCAGCCCCCAATTGACTCAGTCTCTCTATAAGCCCGCCCGAAATTTAAAAGTAGACATGAGATGGATCAAGGTGCCATAACGATCATTACTGCCTCTATGATAGTAATAACATGCTCAGAAACTCAAACTCTGATCCACCATGTTTGCACTATTGTTCTCCAGAACCAAAACAGGATGAACATGAGATGTATTTCCTTTGAAAATTCACTTCCCCAACCGATCTCATTTTCATTTAACCGTTGAATAGATCAGATTAATCTCCACTTAACCGAACCTGGAGCCACATATTGTGTAATCCCAAATGCGGTAATCGAAAGTTTTTTTGCGGGATAAGGGGGATATTTTGAAACCCGGTATCATCAAGTTCTCAGGTTGAGCTTCACTTTGCAAATTCTCGATAATCTAGCATCAAGGGAATCAATATTAGAGTCTAGATTGATGACAAAAAGCTTAAAGAAACCATAGAAACCGAATAATTCCTACCGAACCAATTATTATCAATATGATTCCCTAAGCTTTTATGTTTTATGAACAAGATACAAATTGTATGTCATATATAACGGCCATTTTATCCATAAAGGAGATGGATCAGCAGCCCTATGCAAACATCTATTTCTATAAGCCCAAATATTCCACAAAGCAATGAAAGAAATAGAATTTTTAAATTTTATTACCCGGACATAATGAAGTTAATAATACTCCCTTGTTTCTTAATGTTGAAGACCCTCAAAAACCAAGTCCGTAATTTTAGAAATTTTAGGACAATTAAAATGCCGGATCAATATCTTCAGAGTTGTTACAATGTAGGGGATGTGAGGGAATTTATAGCGTGGTTATTGGAATCATTAGCATTCAACTGCGGGGTCTAATAAAGTCTCCAAATTCGGAATGCTTTTATTTGCAACAACCAAGATAAAGAAAGTAATTTTTGGGAGCACAATAGGAACCCAAACATTTCAAGAGAGCAGTTCCTAATCCATGAATATTCCAAGAAAGGCAAGCTTTAGAACGATTGGAACCAGCCGAAAGTTATAGATATGAGAAACTTTGTAAAGTACTCTTGTCTTTATGATACCAATCAACTGGTAGGAGCAAAGATTAGCAAGAGTATGAGTGTAAACTTTGGAAATAATATGTTTGAATAAAATCTTGTCCGAGGAAGTACCAATCGATAATAGATTTAAACTCCGGGTCCAAGAAATCCATCCGCCCATTAATGTAAATATCCTTAAGCTTTTTGAATACCAAAAGATGTCCATTTTCTATAACTTTTGGGATGATTTATTGCCAAAGGGATATCATTATTTTTGGCAAGGGTAGGATTCCAAAAATGCTAGTATCATGATGAGATTGATCAATAGGACTATGAGTGTAAGCGTGAGACATGATTCCAAGCATTTATCAAATTTCTCATAAGAGGAGAGGAGTTGGTTCTTTGGCTTAAGCAAATTGAAAGCTTGAGAAGAGGGCAGGAGTGCATAATAGAACAAAGTTTAAAATGAAACGCACTAATTTGCTCCAAGCGACTTTAAAAGGAATCTTTGAAAGATTCCCTAAAATTCCCAAAAAGGTCCATTTTTCGGTATAGTTGTGACATGTGTGACAATTTGAATATTTTAGGCACCATTTTTTGAGGGGGGATTTGAACCTTCCATTAAAAAATTGATACCCTTTTTGGCCCCCTAGTTTGCTTTGAGAAATAGTAACATTTTCAAGGACTAAAAAAAAATAGACATTGAAAAAAAAACAACAAGTCTACTAGAGTGCCAAAAAGGTATTATATTTAAAGTTTTTTAAAATCATTCTGGGATTATGAACAAAATTGTAAAAATTCAACATATTTTGACATTGTCTCACTTTGAAGCTCACTCTTGCCTTATATACATGCTCTTATTTGCTCTCTGGAATTTCGCTATAGACTTCCTCAGATAACAAAGAGATGGCCATGTAAGTATCAACCTTGACTTTTTTCAAAATTTATAATGTATTTATTTTTTTGTAGTGCATAGTTTCTTCCAAACAAATTTCTAGGTGGTATACATTCATACCACAATAGATAGTAATGTGTGGACATAGTATGCCGAGATAGTTCACTGCGGTATAAATTTATACGCTAAGAGGACTCAAAAGCAGGTATATATTTGGCAGATAAATTTATAATCAAGGATTTTCTAAGTATAAATTTATACTGCTGAGTTCTCTCGGTATAAACTTATACCGGATTTTTATATATTTTTATGTATATATAGTATATATATACTATATATATAGTATATAACAAAAATGAAAAGTCAACTCTTGTCGTATAAATTTATACGGTAAGAGTTCTAGAATAATGTAAATTTATACCATTTTTTTTTATAGGTACGAATGCTAAACCCTCTTTGGCCCGGTGGGCAACCAAGTTAGTGAAAAATTTTTGTCGGATCAGGTCGGTAAAACGTTAATATATATATACTATATATATATAAAATATATATATACATATGTAATATATACTGTGGTCCTTGTGGAGTCATTCTTGCCCCCAAAGGATTTGCAACTTAATATTGATGAAATAACACACTTAAGGGATAATTTTATACATTAATATTAGTTTTTAGTTCAAAAGTTCTAAATCGATTCTAAAATTTCCGAGCTTGTAATGCAATATTAGAGCATAAATTAGTCAAAATGCGTGTTGTTATTTTTACTTTTTTACTCTACACACATGCTAACTTCACTTTAACGGCTTAAAAGTTGCTACTAAAAAGCAAGAAACCCCAAAAAGAACCCCAAAATATTATGGAGACAATTTAAAGTTCTAAGAAGGAAAGCACATGATTTGTCTAAAAGCGGTGCGAGTAGTATAACCCCTCGAGAAGTTTACCTATTCATTTGCAAACCCAGGACATGAAAGGGCAAAGATAGATAAACACTTTCTTTGGTAAAGAAATGTGCATTGACACCTTCGCTCTGAGATGACAAAATTGCGATGAAGATGCTCAACATTGACAAGGAGGATGACTATCTTCGAGCATCCTGCGTTGTGGATTGGTTTGTGCAAGTCTCCATGACGTGTACTAATACATCTTCGAGAACAACAACGAAGGGGCATGGAAGCACAAACCTTCATTACTTCAACTTTTGCTTCCGGTGTAAATTTTTATACTGCATCCTCAACTGAAACCCTAATTGTGAAATATTGTGGATGTATTGGCGTCTCAGAATACTATGTGATGCAAAACAATGGTTTGTCATTCAAGCGCTTTGTTCAACCGGCTCTGGATGTTTTTTAAGGTCAACTAAGATGTTTAGCCAAAGCGGTTTGTAAAATAAGAATTGTTTTCCTTCTATAAGCGCCAACAAAAAAATTTCAAGGACAAGGTACAAAAGCATTTAATTTTTTCTATATGAATTTGCCCCATAATAAATCTTTGGCTTCAGAGCAGTTCTTTTCCCTCCAAAATGTGATATTTTTTTTTTTTTTGGTTTCCTCCATAACGTTAAGCCTTCCTAAAAATGTCTCATTTTTCATGAGCGGTTTTGTAAATATTTGGACTCAAAAGATAATAAAAGGATCCTTTTTAGGGGATTTTAAAATTTTGTAAATTTTCGGAAGGAATCTTTCAAAGCACTTCTTAAATAAGTGCGTTTCATTTTCGCTTTATTGTTATAGAAGGATGACCATCAATTGTACTTTGACCTAGCCAATAATGAATAAATCTAGTTGCAGGATTATCTTGGCACAGTAGTGACTTCTAGATATACTTCCACAAGAAAAGCATAACCCTCGTAAAAGCGGTTTTACAACCAAGACCCCCTTCCTTTTACTTTTGGTAACATAATTCCAGCCAACCTTATGATGTTTACCCCGGATAAAATTCCTTACGATTCTTTCGATTTGCTGATAGATGCACTTGGGAGCAAACAAAGCGGATGAAAAATAAATGTGAGAGCTACCTACCACGGAAGAAGCAATAATAGTTCTCCTCAAGAATTGAGAGACAGCTACCATAATTATTTAGCTTTTTCTTATTCTTGAGACAATAGGAGTCCATAGATTTTTTATAGAGATATCTAAGGCCAGAGGCATCCCTAGTAGAAGAGGTTTGATTTGCGGGGGATGCATCTAATACCTAGGATGTCGGGCTGATCATCTGCACCAATGATTACACATTTTGCCATATTCAGATAAATCCCAGAGGCAGCACTAAATCCATTTAAGATTTTAAGAAAGAACTCAATGTTGCTGACATCATTTTGCGGGAAGCTAAAAGAGTCATGAAGATCTTTACTGACAAAAGTGAGTTGAGTTACTGTCATTAAGGGGCATTTGCAAACCTTTTAGATCTCCTCTAGATTGATGATACATGATAACTCTCGAAAGTTGTTCAGCCACGGTAATAAAAGATAAGATGCCAGAGGGCAACCTTGTCTCACACCCTTTTGCAAACTAAAGAATTTAGTAGGTGAGCCATTAAGAAGAATTGCAGATTGGGCTCTGGAGTTTAACCCCATTATAAGATCAATAATTTTGGATGGAATACCAATTTTTCAGAGAGAGGGTCAGAAATCCCATCCGACAGTGTCAAAGGCTTTAGAAAAATCAAGCTTAAGAAGGACACAATTCGATTTGAGATTCTAGACCAATGCAAACCCTCCATAGCAAAGCAATATAATTATCTAAGATAAATCTATTGGGAAGGAATCTTGATCGATGCAAGTTTATGTTCTTCCGCAAATGCCCTTTGATTCGATTGGCTAAAATTTTGGCACATAATTTATATGTAGAATTTGTCAAAGGAGATTGGTCTCCACACTTTGAAAATTTATTTGGATTATCCACTTTTGGAATGAGAGAGATCAGCACCCAGAGGAAATGGTGGGTGAAGATGCTCAAAAACCAAAATCCATGAACCATATGAGTGAGATCAGATTTGAACTCTTCCCAAAAATGGAGAAAGAATTCGGTGGAAGACCATCTGGTCGTGGCTCTTCCCTTTAGCAAATTTTGGAAAAGTGGCAAGAATTTCATGTGTTCGATGGGGGGCAATTCAATATTAGGGGATAAAGAATCAATGATATTATCCTGGCATAGAGTGAAGAGTATCCATGAAATGAGAGGCAGGGCTATCTGACCAAGAGACATCATTAGTAGAGGCAAAGATGTGAGAGTATTTGGAATAAAGAAGTCCGCCATTTTCGGGAGGAGATTCTAAATTATTCCCTTGATCGCTTTGAATGGAAGTAATTTGTTTCTTAAGCCTGCTTTTTAGCAATGAAAAAGAATTTCAATTGCTATTATCCATAGAAGAAGAGAATTTGATTTTAGATCCGATAGCTGCCTTTAGCTTCATATTCCTCTATGCCCTTAATTGACTGCTCTAAATTACTCTCTTGCAAATGTAAGTCAAGAGTTAAGGGATCAGATTGAATCCTGACTCTCACAGACTTCATCTGCATAAGAAGGTTTTTCTTTTCAGCTATCTTCCCCTCCCAGTCATTTTTGGACCATACTTTAATCCAAGATTTGGAGGCTTTGATCTTAGAATAAAACTCTTTCATAGAATTGGCAGCCCTAACCTTTGGAAGACTGACATAAGAAGATTTAAAGTCTTTGCAAAAAGTAGAATTGCTAAGCAAAGAACAATTGAGTTTAAAAGGAATATTGCCAGATCTCTTGATGGAAAGAGGGTGCTTGGTCTCGAGAAATTGGGGTTGATGATCAGAAATTGAAGTTTGCTCATCACTAGAAACAAAGCTATTATCCCAAAATTCTTGGTTGGAGTTGCTAATGTAGTACCTATCCAAAGCACAAAATACTCTGGAATTCCCTTTTTGCTTATTAGACCAAGTAAGCCTTGCTGTAGAGGAGGGAATATGAGCAAAGAGGAATGTGTCAAGAAGATGTTCCCAATTTAATTTCTCTGTGTTAGACATATTAAGATGTTTGCCTAACTTTAAATCCCAAGAGGGTGTATTGTTGAAGTCCCAGCCAAAATCCAGGAAATGGAGCTATGATTGAGAAGCCAAGATCTGATATCCAGCCACAAATTTTCCCTCTCTTTCGAGATTATAGAAGCATAAACATTTATGATGCCAAAGTTGGAACCATTAAAATTGAAGATGACAGCTTGCCAGCATTTGCAAGGACTGTTGTAAATCAGGGTATGGGAGATGTTTTTCCAAATAATAATGAGGCCACCTGAGGTCCTGGTAGCATCAATCCAAAGAGAAGAGTAATCTGGACCTATCCAATTAGCAAGGTTGGAACATTCAAAGTTTGGCAATCTAAGCTCCTGCAATAAGATAATGTCAGCTTGATATTCTCTGATTTGAGAAATAGCTCTTCTTCTCTTCAAGGGCCCTTTGATGCCTCTCAAATTCCACGTCATTATCCTCATTTAGGAAGATAAAGATATAAGGAAAGAAATAAAGGGGATCTAGATAAATATTCTAGATTGACTTCTAGTGTATCTCTTATTTTGAGTCAGTATTGGAAGTTGGGGTATGGATATAGATATATGCTTTCTCATTTTAATTCCCTTCCTTAATGCTTGGTAGCTTTAGAGGTAGAAAGCTTAGAATAGGAAGGAGTTAAAAAGGTCATCATCCCAAGAATTTAGGAAAGCAGGTATAATTCTCTTTGTTATTTTCAATTCGAGAATAGTCAATGTCGAGGAGGAATGAGGGCAGGCCCAAAATTTAGATTGACAACATGAAAGAATAGGTTCAAATGGACTTTTCAGTAGAATTAACATTATTTTCCATTAAACAAGGAAAGTGGTTTAGATCTTGCCTGGAGTTCGAGTCTCTTGCATCCTTGGCCACCAAAGCAAATTGAGGTACAATCTTCAAAATTCTGCTCCATCAGATTTTGAGTTTGAATTTCATAAGTGGTCTCATCTCTTTGTCATGTTTGTTGCCACATTTTTGCCACATTTTCTGCCCCTTAACTGCCTTTTTTACCATCTCTGTGCTATTAGTATGCATCCGACCTATCCATCAAATTGACCTTTTACCGATATTCTCAATGCACCCAATTCATCAATGTCTACTTGTAACTTCGAAGCTGCAGAGCAATTTTTCAGAAATAGGGTTGTTTTCAAAGGAAGTTTGGGGATTAATGTGAGGAGACAAGTCAATAAGTGGAGCATTTGCTGATGGAGGGGTGGAGGGGGGGGAGCATTTGTTGATGGAAGGGTGGAGGGGGAGCAATAAGAGCGTCTTGATGAATTAGAGGGACAATTAATTTGAGCAGAGCTTGGCTCATCAGTATCTGCAAGAAGCTCACAATTTATGTCAGCTAGGACCTTGAATCTGTTGTTATAAATTACCTTATCTGGAGAGTGAACCTTGCTGGCAGGAATACAAGTTGCTCTTTTACCATTGTTTAGATGGTTTGAGTTGAAATCCTGAACTTCGTGAGTATAAATCTTCAAATGATTTATCCAATGATTTATTTCGCTTTTTTATTTTCCATAATTAATGCCTCTTCATTCCTTCTTTGTTTGTTGGTTAATCCGAGGAGGATTAATCTTAATCCCTGGCAGGATATGCTTGGAAGGAACCTGAGTGGTTTGCAACAACGCTTTATTGTACTTAGACTTAGGGGCAGCAATAAACTTGGGGACAGCAATTACTTCGGCATCCACAAGAATATTATTCAGAGTTTTATGCAGATCAAAGTGCATAGGGGATTTCCCTTTGAGCTGCAAATTCATGGAGCTCATAGAATTTCCATTCTTACTCTGAGAAGAGTTGACTTTTGTTGAGCAGAATTATCCACAACCTTGGAATTATCTTTGCATTGAAGATCACCTGTTGAGGATTTTAATACCACCAAACAGAATGAGAATTTCCATTATAAACTTGAGTCTTTGTTGAGATTCTATTTGAGATTCCTCTTGAGAAGAAATTAGCCTTTGTTGCTTTTTTCTTTTCAATTCTTCTTTACTACCATTGGATCTAGTCCAATTTGGTTGATAACTCGAGTATGAACTTGGCCATCCAAACGAAAAGATTTAACTTGTGTTTTACGAATTTAGATACATGTCCATTCTATGAGTCTTAGCAAAGAAGTTCAGTTGCTTTTTGATACATGATATTGGCCTTATCTCCCACAATATCTTCGACAAATATTAGAAGAGAAATACCTTGTATTGCAATTAGGGCAAAAAGTAGGAAGACCAACCCATCTAAGTGAAAATTAATTTCTTTGCCAAAGAAATCTAAAATAGGGATGGTGGTGGGCTTGGAAATGTCAATTTGAATGTAACATTTAGGGGCTTTATATGGAGAATAATCAGATGAGATATAGGTTCCAATAGAGTTAAAAATGGCAGAGAAACAATCTTCATTCCAGTAAATAGGATTAAGCTCACTCATGCTAACAGAGACAATAAAAAATCTCCCAAAATCATTTAGTGAGAGCTGAGGGCTCCATTTAAGAAAAACCAGTTGGTAAGTGTCAAGAGTGGATCTTGCTGTTTTCAAAAGGAAATTAGCAGTACGAGAGTTTGCACATTCAACCAGCAAGTAAGGATAATTGAGCCAATATATAGAGTTGACAGTCACTCCTTTATGAAGTTTAAGAATATGACTCCACAGTTTGTCAATTTGGATCCCTACTTTATCCACACAGATGACAACTGCTGTTGAAGAAACAGAGCTAATTCTTGAAGCAATTGAAGGATGATCAAGTTTAATACCTCTGAAGAGCTTGATAGTTGGCTGAGTTCGAGCCTGGAAATTGTTAAATTCTTCAGATAGTTGAAGATCCGAGAGAACTGGTTGAGGAGGTCTTTGAATACCATAGGGGAGGGGAACACCCTCAGCATTTAGAGCAGGAAGCAAACCATTGGACCCGGGATCTTTAGAAAGGTTGTCCCAAATAGGAACATCCGAGGGATAAATGATCCATTCCTTTGGAGATAAAATTCAAATCAGCAAAATCCCCAAATTTGAAGACATTAGAAGGATTCTGGTGGTAGAAACTTAACTGGTCAAGAAGGACGGAGCGATCTCCCAGAGAGAGGAGCATGAACTTGTGAAGAAAAATGAGGGAATTCGCATTTAGGTATTGAAAAGTTTGCAAATTTTTGTTGGATAAAGATTTTTGGCTAATTTGTGACATAATGGAAAAACGCAGGTTAAAACAACAGAGGGACCAAAACAGAGCAAGGAAAGGGCAAGTCTGACAAGAAAGGCTGAAAAACAGATCCTATGGCAAAGAAATTAAAACTCAGCAGAGAAGGGTTGAGCAATTGAGATCTTACCCGAAATGAAATCCATCAAGAATGATTGAGATAGTCTAACATTCCAATTCTCCCAGCAGCTTTTCATTGTAAACTTTGACAGTAATCTTGTGATCACGAATCTTCTCATGGACTCTAAATATAAGGCGAAATATCTCTATGACCAACGAATTCTTCAAGCCAAGATTCAATTATCTCGGTTTCAAATTCAATGCAGCCGGGAGAGAAGGAGTATTCGATTTGAAATAAGTTCTCTGGAAAAATCGTTTGTGAATAAGACAAATCCAAAGATCAGAGTCTTTCCCTTGAAGAAAACCACAAATTATCTTTGATTCTTGCCACAAAATTGTGAAAATTCGGTGTCCATGGAATGCTAGATCATTGTTTGGCTAACCCTCAAATGTGGGTAGCAAGATAATCTATATCGAATTCGAGCAAGTCAGTGGGGCGTAATTGATCGATCACGCAACAGAGTTTCAAACAAGAAAAGATTTTGAACTGAAAAACCGCCATTTCAAGAAAAATAGGCGCTAAGGCTCGGCCCATCCTCTCATCTATTTTCTGGCAGATCTTATAAGCTCAGTACCTAGACCAATTAGGATTGACGTGATTATGGTCTTTGTCTAAAACATATTAGCCATTTATGAAGAATGCTTTTTGTAGTTATATTAGTAATGGAAATTGTACAAGGCCCTGTATGAATGCATACAAATATTAAGAATAGAGTACCCAATGGTACAAAAGGACCAATTCGTGCTTTGGTAATATAACAATCCCATTTCGAATATGTGTGTTTAAGTGTCTTGATGATGTAGTAATCCCATTTCTAATATGCACGTTTAACTTGGTTGGTGTCAGTCAATTTTGGTTCGGCATAGTGGTGAACCATTCTTAATCGAGTCCTCATATTTTCTTGCATCCTCACGACCATATACATATTCCTATGTTTTCTATAGATTCTTGACTCTTCTTCCTATAAAGTATTTAGAGTTTTATATTATAGATCTCGTGATATATTGTTGTGCTCCATATAGACTCTTGATTATTCTTTTTCGAGTGGCCCCGAGTTCTACATTATTATGGCTTTCCCATATTTTGCTTGTAGGTCGTGGTATGAATGGACCAGAAAATGAATTATGTCTTAATAACAATAAAGATATAAGGACTGTACCCAGTTCAGGCACGCCAACATCCTAGGGAACATAACATGCCATTTACAGACCTTGTGGCTCTCAATACCACCAACCCATAGACTTCCATAGACTACCCGATCTCCATCTCGATCCATTTTATCTCTCCAACGATCCACTTCGCAGAGCCAAATTCAAATGCTTATGACTTACTATATTGGAGGTTAGGAATGTGTGGTTACATGGCCCAATTATGGCGCAACTCTAGAGATTCTTTTTTTTTTTTTTTTTGAAGAATTATGTCAGCAATATATTAAAAAGAATGGTAATGTTACAAAGCAAGTGAGGAGGAAGGAGAACTTTGCCCCAAAGAGACAAAGTGATACCTCGACACTCCACAACAACCTGCAACAACTCTAGAGATTCTTGTAGGTATCTTGAGAAAATTTTAAGGGATTGTAAGAAATCTAAAGGAATATATAAAAATCTAATAAAATAATCTTTGAAGAGAAAGTCAACTCTAAGAATTTAAATGAATCTTGAAGAATCTATAGGGATCTGGAGAGCCTAATGGAACATTTAAAAGTCTAAAGAAACCTTGAGGCAATCTCAAGGGATTGAAATGAATCTTAAAGGAAATCTTAAACCTTTATACCATTTTCTCTTCACCACGGACCTCTTTCACATCATCATTTGGAACCGACACTAATTACGCCTTTGCAACAACTTTATATAAATATGGTTATGAAACGTTTGAAATACCCAATCAAGTGTTTAGGAAAGCATGCAAGTCCGAGTTCCTAACAACTATGCTAGCATTTATTTTAGATACAAACTATATTGAAAGTAGTTTTGCAATTTGAGGAGAACTTGGGCCCGGATGACTCAAGAGTCTAGAATCTTGCCCAACAACAACCGAAATGGTTGCATCCAACTGGCGGCAACGACAAGACTCCGGTCTTCTTATGACATTCAATTACTTATATATTCATGGCGCGACGTTATATATAAGAGAATCGATTGGTGAAATTGACCATGCATTGCATAGACCCTCATTTAAATGCAGCCTTGAACATACCACGTGAAGGCATTATTTATTCAAGATATACTAATTGTTAGGTATGAAGCACTCATTTGTAACAAAGCCAATAAATAAGAAAGCGGAATGTATCAACCCCTTTCTTCTCTGATTATAAAGTTAAGATAGTGACAAAGGATAGAAGATATAAACATCTTGAATGCATGAGGACCTAGAACATAAAGGCTATCAACGTCTCACCCCACCCCACCTCAAGTTGCTTCTTGTATCAGATACAGTTCCTCAGATACAACAATTTCATTATAGTTTCAATTCTCTTTGTGTTAGGCATGCATCCCTCGTGTTAACATAGCAGAATTGAAACTATAATGAAATTGTTGTTAAAATAACTTTTGAGTAGGAGCAATTCTGCAAACTGCAGGTAAAAACGATTACAATGCTGGTAAAAGAGCAAGAATGCAGGTAAAATGCTTTTAACCGCTTTAATGCAAGTAAACATTTGGCGCTTAGGAAGACCAAGAGTAACATTAGGTTTTAGTCCACGGTCGGGATGGGATTCGCATGGGGGCAAAATTAAGCTTACCGAAACTTTACGTTGTGGTGAAATGATAGTATGCCTAAACTAGAAAACCAGTTTTTGTCTAGATGCTAGCTCACAAATAAATATCATACTAGATGAGGTCAAAAATACCATAAATGGTTAAATACATCTAACTTTTTTTATTTTAAGGACATCAGTCTTTGGAAACCCAATACATGCCCATTACCTTTGCTCTTAGCAACCTATCTTAAAAGAAAAAAAATACTTGGCAATTGCATTGTCCCATCAAGTATGCAAAGCCGAAAAAGAGATTGGAACAGAACATCAATGAATTAGACAACAGGAAGGAACCGGGTAAGTTTGTTGGGCTCCACGGGCTTGATGGCAAAGCGGATGGACCCCCGGTATTTGTTGCTTGAGGCCAAGTCATATTGGCAAACAGTCCCAATGAATCTAAAATAAACACGCCCTAATGGCCCTACAAGGTGGAAAACATGTAACATTCCGGACATCTAAACATGAAAGTTTGCGGGAGACCATTTCGTGGCCTAGTTTCTCTAATCAAACCTTATCAAATTATCTTGCTTACGCACATCCCCGTGATTCATCCGTTGTCATACATACAGAGAAACTGAAAGGTCCAAAGATGCGAAAGAACATGAAATGGTGAAGAAATGAAGAGGACTTGAGAAGAGAAATTAGGGAGGGATGGCATATAATGAAGAAGTTCGATGAAACAGAGAACTGCTCGCTAGCTTCCTATTTGATCCAGTCTCGCAGATGTAATCGCCATGAGGTAGCATTTTGTTGGAGCTGCAGCCTTATGGTGTCTAGCCTCACAAGTTAATAGGCCTTTTCAATTCCATTTCACGCTAAGAGGATCCAAGCCTTTGTATGTAAAGAACAAGATCTAGTAATGTGTAAGAGGATAATGGTCCAAAAGATGGAATGAAGCTTCAACGGGAATCCTCCCCCGAGGATATCCAAGGCTCTCTCACGGTCAGATTCGATGTTGTCATTTACGGGGCCAAAATATCAGTTGTCATCTCCGAAGGCCGCTGCATCTGAGCTCTAGTAACTCCTCGTTCTTTCTCAAAAGATAAACAACGAGGGTAATCTACAATTAGGTTCTTGTTATTCAAAAATTCTAGCAAAGCAAGAACCTAAAATCCCTTTATTAGCGGAGAAAACAATAATCGAGTTTAGTTCCACACTTTCAAAGAAAGAAATAGCATCAAAACAGTGATCTTGGGGAAGGAAATGAACCTATTGATTAGGGAAGAAGAGGGAGAGAGAGAGAACCTTCTCTACGGCATATATACATAGTGCAAATCAGGATCATCAGAGCAACAAACGAACCCAATGTAGTCCCACCATTCATAAGGATGGGTTACGAAGAATTCTAGAGTAGCTCTCCAAAGCCCTCAAGAGTTTGGTCTAGCTGAAATAAATGCGTGAGAAGAATGTGAAAATAAGAGCGGCCAAGGGCTAAGAATAGATGATAGATGGTGAGTATCTTCATTACTAGCAAGTAGATTAGTTTGAGATTTACATTATGATATCTGTGGGAGTACCCTCCGGCCCTAGTCAAGTGTCCTTCCAAATGAGGCATTCTATCTTTGGATCACCATAGGTAACTCAGATGTAAAGGACCAAAATCGATCATTTAGGATTTTGCACATTTTCTTATAATAAGTATGCAACAAGACAGACCGCAAGAACAATTTGTATCTGTTTTTGAATAAAGTGGGAAGACAAATTCGAGATGAAAGATACCAGCATATATATGCCCCTGTTTTCGGGATCGACAATAAACAAGAATTGACGATGTCAAGTCCGATACTCAGTATGTAAGTTCAAAATTCATAAAAGCAGTTGGATTGCTCAAGACCTAAGACTTCAAGCATTTGATATGCGCTTTGCATTGGTCCACACTATAGGTTCAAACACAACTTATCCAGCATGTTTAGTTGATTAAAGTACTTTAAAATTCATCATTGTAAAGGTGTTCTATTACCAAATGCGCAGAGCTTTCGATCTAAATGGACTAGCATTTGGCAAGGAAATGGAGATTAATACTCACCATTAAAGAATCCGGCAAACTCGATCATTGTCCAATCAAGCCCATGACAAGACCAGACAACAAATTGCGGATCAGAATTAATATTGATATGACAATCTTGTTAGAGACAGGATAAAGTAGATGGTAGTTATGTCTTACATTTATCAAACACGGCATCAAATGTATAGATCCCGGAAAGCATACATATTAAGGCATCCATGTTTATATCTAATATGAACCATGTATAATTATAATGAATGAAATGGTATGCATGACACTCACAATATTTAACAATGCCTTGTTAGCGGGATGATAATGCAGGGCTTGTGAATTGGCGTAATAAGGAGACATGCATATTGCCACATTATATCTCTAGAGTATTATGTTTAATTTGTGTAGAATTCTACCAATAAGCATTTCATCTATATATATATGCATGTTCAACAAGCATCCATCGGGAACCATACATCCACGTGTAAACTAAATAGCTCAGAACATCAAGTAAATTTTGTGGAAGTGCACGGTACTTCTTTTGCATTGCATCAATTACCACCGGCACGAGATATCGATGTTCACAATTTCCTCATAACCATCCTTCCGAGATAATCCACAAATATGAAATGCATCAAGTATCTTGATGTTACAAAGCGTGGAAAGGAAAGTTAAACCGCATTTAACTTGTAGAGAGAGGCATGCATAATGGATGGCAAAAGAACGTTTCATATTTGGATGCAACATCATTTAAGAGCTTATATGTTATTTGCATATGTAATTGTTATATGTATAAACGGACTATATGCCCGTCAAACGAGCTCTGCGAACATTTCTGACTTCTTGAGCCTTTCTGTGGAAATGTCTTTAGAGACGCCTTCATTTAACTAGCTCGAGAAAAATCATTGACATCTAACACTGATTGTCCTCTGTGGATTTAAGATTACACGATTGTATCAATTCAACCTTTGAACAAATGTGAATAAACAACGTGATCGTTCTAGGTTATATCTTTTATTTAGTTTGATCGAAAAGTTATCTCGTTTATTAATCGTTCAAAGACAACAAATCTAGTGAAGAAACATCTGGACCTGATTTCACAACCAGCCATGAGGACTCGGGCAAATCGAGGTATATGTTTATGCACAAGATGAACCAAGTCTGAATAACGCTGGTACCAATCGAAGGATCCGACGTCTTGAGCATACACGGTGTCCCAATAATCCGAGATCTCCATATGCACATTCTTTTGCATCCGCCCGACCTCGTATATGGCGGTGTCAAGTGAAGAATCATTTGTTTGGCTTCGGCATTGCCGACCATTTGGAAAGGAGGAAAGCTTGAAGACACCTTATTTCCGCTCCGATCCTTGCAACCTGCGGACATGCCGGTTACTTCCGGTTGGAGCATCTCCGGATCCCCGAAGCAACGCAGTGACCGAGAGTTTCTGGCCGAATAATAGGTTTGAGTAAGTCATCAAGATATCCTAAGTATATTCTAGCATATACCTAGGGATATACCATAAACCCACATAAACAAGGGTTTGCCCCTAGGGGCAACCCAAAAACTACGTGGTGTTTTTTGTCCGAATTTTGAAACGGAAACGGCGTGTAGTTTTTAGCCAAATTTTTATACATGTAGTTTTTTGTTAAAAGTCTACACGTAGAGTTTTGTCGAAATTATCTACACGTAGGAATTACACGTGTATCTACATGTTGTTTTTTAGAAATAGATGTGGTTTTCAAGTGTTGCTTTTTCTAAAATAGACATGTGGTTCTTAATAAAACCTAAAAGGTCCACATGTAGTTTTTAACTATTGTTTTGTATGAAAAAACACTAAAAACTATGTGTAGAATTTTGTCCGATTTTGCTAGACACTACACGTAGTTTCTTTGTTTTTTCTTTTAACTATGTTGTTTCTAAATGTTGTTTTCTTAAAAAAGTGATATGTGTTTTCTAGGAAGAATGTGGTTTTTTGTAAACTCCATTGTTTCTAAGTGTTGTTTTCTTAATAAAATGATATGTGTTTTTTAAGAAGAATGTGGTTTTTTTTAACTCATTTGTTGTTTCTAAGTTTTGTTTTCTTAATAAAATGATGTGTGATTTTAAAAAAATTGTGGTTTTTTCTAATTATGTTCATTCTAGTTGTTGTTTTCTTTAAAAAATGATATGTTTTTTTTTACCTATGTTGTTTCTAAGTGTTGTTTTCTTAGAAAGATGATATGTGGTTTTTAAAAAATACCTGAATTTTGATGTATAGGTTTATATCAAATCAACATGTGGTTGTATAAAATAAGCAGTTTCAAGTGTTGTTTTTGTCAACAAAAAAACATGGTTTTGACTTGAAAAATATGCAAGTGTTATTTTTGTTTGTTATTCTAAAACAAAGAGGTGGTTTTGAATTGAAGATCTAGAAACCATTGGAAAATATATACCTTTATTTTTCAAGATTATAATTCACAATGAGAACAAAGATATTTTCAAAGAAACTTACTTTCTGCCATTAATCCGTGAAACAAATTTAGAAATACAATCATTCTAAACAAGATTTAAATGTCTTCGCTAGATGGCAAAGCCGGGCGGCATGGTGAAAAACAAAGCCGAAGCGGCATGGTGAAAAGTTTGCCAGAAGAAGGGGTATCCGCTTTCGTAGAGCCACCCATAGGCGTTATCGCGGCCAGGCCGTGAGTACAAGATTTGGCAGCAAAAACTTGCCCACTATCATACTTTCCTAATCGCTAAATACATAGAAATAACAAAGAGGGAAGATATAAATAGGAAAAAAGGGAGGGAAGATGCCTCTGCTTTATGTCAGCCGCCATTTTTACTTGGCAATGGTGCATCTTGTTTCTTCGCTTTTCCTTTTTTTTTTTTTGAAGGAAAGAAAATTTTTATTAAAAGATAGGAAGAATTACAAAGATAGGTCCACATAGACCAGATATAGTTTAAGCACAAAGATCACATGCGCATCAGATTTTATATCCATAATTTTCAGATCGACCGCTTTTCTCAACATCTTCTTCTATCTATCCAAGACTACATGATTAAAAACCAATCTTCCGCTTAGATAAAATACTACAGAGCTTAGCACAAGCTTTCCGAAACTATGGATAAGTCATGAATGCTCCAAAATTCGGAAAGGCTTCTTTAACCAAAAAATGAAGAGAAAAAGAGTCAAGAGTAATCGACCAATTCTCCAAGATCGCCGTAGAAGCCCAACCGCTTTCAAACTATGATCCGATTCTCGCAATTTTTTCTGCACGCTAAATTAAAAGGAAATCTTTCGCATTGTGGGATGTGCAACAAATTAACTCAGAAGCTGGACATTCCCAAATACCTAAAAAACCTCCCTAAATTTTGGTTCATGATATCTTGATCGATATGGAAGCCGCCTTCCCGACCACGCTTATCTCCCCCTAGGCAATCTCGTAAAAATTAAGCATCCTGTTCTAAACCGTAAAAATCAAAAATCAAGAATTTACCCCGACTCTTCCTAACAATATTCTTAGATCTTCCGCTAGAAAGAAAGAGCAAGAGGAAGGGGAAAAGCCAAGAACTTCGGAGGATCCGTTGTTTGATGAGGCAGCCTGTAAATCATACAACCCAATTGCTCTCCTCACATTTCGCTTTAAAATCTGAATCTTTTTGCTTTTACTCAAACAAGAGAACTTACTTGTGAGAAAGAACCGGAAGTTAATGGCAAACCGGGCATGAAATGAAAGGACCGCCTTTGAAGCAATTTCGATTGAAGATCCCACCCACCTTTGAATAAACGAAATCCAATAACACTCAAGACCCGGATACCAGGATAATATTAGCAAAGGAGACTATATGCCACAAACCTTGTGCATCCAGAAGAAGAGCTACAAATGTAGGTCCTGCAGAGACCATGCAACCTGTCCTGTACCAGACTGATGAATATGAGCCTCAAACTCTTCCTTTGTCTTTGAACTTCGTCATCTTCAGACAAGACAAATTGATCAAATTTTGCCACAAAGAAACAAAGGCATTTCGCCGAACTAGAAACAAAAAAAGAAAAAGGAATCGAGATACCTAAACACTCCTCCTTTAAAGCTTAGCCAGATGTAATAAACTCACTGGACCAAGTGCAGTTGATTCCGGCTGCTGCAACAGATTAAACCCGAGTGCCCAAGCTCACAGATTACCGGAATCCTTATCACAGAACTCCTTTGTCTTCAGTGCTGGTGCAGGATAGAAAGAGGAGAGAAATGCAAAGACACAGGTTTTGGGGTAAGAAGATCCGACGGCAATGCCGTGGAAGATTGTTCTGAGAACGGGCTGCCAGTGGTGGATCTTCGCAGAGGCCGCCATCGCCATAGCTCATCGATGCCTGGGGACTAAGAAAAAATTTGCAAGTGGAAGGAAGAAAGGCAATTCAAAGAAAAATGGGGGCCAATCGATCTCTTTTTGGGATCGATGACCGGATTAATCTTAGCCGCTCAAACTTTAAACTGCTTTCCGCAGGGTAAGTTCAATTGTGGGTCATTTAGGAATGTCCCAAAAAGTAAAAAATTAGAACCAAAAAATACATCATGTAATGAATGATTCCTTTGTACTTGAAAATTGCAAGGAAGCATGACCGATTTTTGAGTATGTTCAAATTGCCTTGAATTACATAAGAAAAATGTCATGCCTATTACATTAGGTTTGACTTGGACCGGCTTCGCCAACAAGCTTGTCAAGCTCTTAACGCAGGTGCATGGGTATGAACATTATCGCAGACCGTGAATGGGCTAAGACAAAAAAATCATAATGTTGTGTGTGTACACCCTCATGGCAAAGATGTGCCCATGTGGACGCAAGAAAGTTGTCACTTCTTCGGGCTTTAAAATCATCCAGGATAAACTAGGCAAAAGAATGCAAACCAAAGGTCAAAGGAGTAGTGGAAGAGTCTTTGATCCATCTTCGATCTTGGCCATATCCGAAAAACTTATCTTCATGGGGACATCCAACCAAGGTAACAAATACCATTTGGTAGTTTGTAATTGCCAAAGTATGACCGGGTTGTTATGCTTTATATTTGTATACACATCAAAAAACTAGCTTACATTGGAAGCATTGGTAGAAGAATGACTATTTTGTAAGCTTTTTACATCCGGAAGTTTAAATAATGTTAATGCTTTTAGCTGAAAGGTTTCTTCAATTATAGGTATGACAAACAACAGACAAGTAAATTGGAGAACACCATGAGTTTTGTCATATTCAACCGATTGAGGTCACCATGAGTTTGTCATATTCAATTGATTGAGGTACTTATTTTAAGGGATTGTGTTCTAAAGGCTCTTCATATTAGATTGGCAAGGTCAAACTGTTGTTTTATTGCCTAAAGTTTAGGCTAGATCAACAACCATGTCAACATTGATATTTGATCAAAAGTCCAATTCCTTGTTATTATTGGCCTCCGCGTGACGTATAAAAAACCTTCCTTCCTTCCTTCCTTAGTTCTCTAAGTCCTTTGTTATAAATGCACTTTCAATATTAGTGCAAAGGTACAGCATGACACAAAAAAGGGGGGCATGGAGTTGGTAAGTTCTCTTGTACACTTTCAAATGCAGCCATGGTGGATGAATTAGCAAATTAAAATATTGTGAAGAAGGTTGATGTTGGCTATATGCAAGTTTCTTTCAAGCAAACAAGAATCTCTAAGAAGGGGAATTTAGCTTTGTATTGAGTGGCTTTTCCTACAACATCATGCAAAGGTTGTACCAACTTTAGCAATGTGGTGCAACGTGACATCACATAAACATCAAAAGGATGGTGTAAAGTATTTGGATAAGGTAGTTGTATTCTTGCAACTATGGAGAGGTCACATCCATGAACTGGTATCTAGACAATTTACTTAAAATATGCTTCTTTATGCAATTAGAGGAATCAAAAGTTTGCTTATGAGTAGCTGGTTGAAGTAAAAGTGGAGGTTCAACACACGCTTGTGAAAAACAATGGTTGGTATTTGTAAAAAGGTAGGATGGTTTGATTGCAAGTTGCCCTCTATTTGACAAGACAAGGTGAGAAGGTATTGAATTCAAGTATCCAACATTCAAGTGAGGCACCCATCCATTTGAGAACATCAAGACCCGAAATTTGTCAATGAGGAATTTAAATTGAAGATGTCGGGCACTTTTGTCCAAGTCGAACAAAGCCAAGACTTTTGCCCGCTACCTCACCGAGGAGGGGAGAGGCCGGAACCCGTGAGACGGAATTTTAATGTTTGTCGAGGATGCATTTGTTGGCCGTGTCGTCCCAGAGGTTGTATGCTAATGCCCCTCCCACCCCCCTCGAGCTCGTTTTTCATCCGTCACTGGGAATCCCTCCTTTCAAGGACTAAGCTCTCGAAAGGGTTAAAAAGAAACGAGGATCGGTCCAGCTAACTTATCAAACCGGAAGGCGTGGCCTGGCGACCATTCATGTAGAAACCCAAGTGTTTTGTTGTTCGTAGTAAAAGGCTCTAGAATGGAGATTCGGGCTTTTGCCATGTCGCCCAAAATGGCTAAAATACCCTAGATACTAAGATTGTTTGGGATCATTTGGGATGACATATAGATCCAAACTCTGTTATTTCAGTTGCCATGGCTCTGTATGCATGTTCAAAAATGGTGCACATAGTTATCTATAAAAACAACCACGTTTTGGCCTCCGAAACGTAAACCCTGTGTGTTGCTAGGTTATTGTAGGGTTTATATTATGGAGGTCAAGTTTTGGTCATTTGCACTTGGAACATGGTCAAGAAGTTGCAGTTGAAGACGCAAAGCAATAGGAACCGACTTGGATTGTGGTTTGGATCTATTTTCCTTCCATTATGGCAATTAGAAATCAAGAGCTAATTGTGTATAGATTATCTTGAATGGAAATGCTCAAAAGAGTTGGAATTATTGACCTTCTCATAAATTTTAATGCATCCTGCAAAATTGGATCATATGGCTTGTCTTCCTCTCCATGCCCATTGATATGCGTACCACAAGGTGACACTTATTAGGTGTATTAGTTCATATGCATGCTTTGGTATAGATATGGTGTGTTAGAACCTCTAGGTGCGTAAGAATAAGAATAGATTTTTAGTGTCCACCGAGACCAATTGGCCTAAGTAAGGCAATACTTGTGCAAAATTATGCAAAAGAACATCAATTACATTAGATCCCTAAAGCAAAATGAGGTAGTTGCACTCAGATCTGAATATCTCGTCGTGGTCAGGTCGACCTTTTTCAAAAGATTCTTGGAGAAGCAACCAAAGAAAAATTTGTGATTAGATATAGGAAAAAACTTGGCTCAATTTGAATCTGGGATGTCTGAAAAAATCGGGTTCAAAGTTGGAAGAAAATTTGGCAAGTGCACTTCCCTGAGACAAAACAAGGTCGCACACTCAAATGAGGATATCTCGAGTTTTACTGAATATTTTTATATGAATTTTGAAATGACTATCAGAGAAAAGTTGTAGGAATATGTGCAAAAAATCTTAACCAGATTTGGAACTAAGATGATGGAGAAAACGAGTTCAAAGTGGATCAAAATTTTGTCGATTGAACTGGCCACGAGAAAACCGCCAAAAGCGGTTTCTTAGTTCTCGAGCTTGATAAGGGTTTTTGTAACGATTTCAACCGACATAAAGTTGGAATAAGGCCCAATATCATGTATGAAGTGTCTTTGTAATAACAGAGATACTTCTCATAATAACATATTACACCGACATTTCTCGTGATCCAAACAACAATGTTTGGTCCACCTTGGCATGTTGGAGCAGGTGGCATGTAGGAGCCCGCGTGGCATGTTTGAGACACCTTGGCATGTTTGAGCCTAGGTGGCATGTTGGAGCCTAAAGTGAGATGTTTGAGCCACCCGCCATGTTGGATCCTAGGTGGCATGTTGGGAGCCCACGTGGCATGTTTGAGCCACCTTGGCATGTTTGAGACACCTTGGCATGTTGAGCCCACGTGGCATGTTTGAGCCACCTTGGCATGTTTTGAGCCTTGGTGGCATGTTGGTGCCTAGGCGGCATGCTTGAGCCACCTTGGGTTGAAGCTTGGTGGCACGTTGGAGCTCACATGGCATGTTTGAGCCACCTTGCATTGGATTGTTTTAAGTTAAAATTGAATGCACATTGCATATTCTTCTATAAATCTTTTAAAAGATAAGATACTTATAGGATTTGCATGTTTTAAGACGCTCAAAGGACAAAAAGATGATTGTCTTACGCCAATGAATATATCAATGTTGTCGAATATTTGGCACATCATCATATTGACATCCCAAATGTGTTTGAAACCAAATGTGTTAGTCATACATTGTGATGTGCCATATTGGTCACGCATCAACACAACTTAACTTTGGTATTAGGGCAAAGTTTTTCTCGGTTAACCCTCAATTTTCGTAAAGGGCTGAGGATTTTCAAAGCCGGTCGACACCTTTGATTTCTCTCTAGCCGGTGAACCCTTCCCCATTTAATCGAAATCTCCACAAGCAACACCGGCTATGGGCCCATATTCGGGTGGATTCTCCCCGCTTGAGAACCAGTTTTGTGCATTACCGTGTCCATGCATGGAGACACAACTAGAAAGTAAAAGTTAACCCCATCCACGGACATCTCTCTTTTAAAGTCGTTAGAGTCCTCGTAACGTTGCCTAAATAATAACCTACACCAACAACTCTAGGGCTATGCACAAAATGTCCAAGGCATCAAATTTCCACATATTGCATTCTTTACATGCAATATGCCATTTTCAATGTCAACTAGAGGCCAATTTTTCAAGGTAGATAAAGCTAGGTTTTTCAACCATTATAAAATTTTTGAACCTTTAAATATGAACTTAAAGCCATAGTATTAAATTAAGACCCATCTTTAGACCATGCAACCAAGCAAATGCGGCTCGCCGCATAGTATCCATCTAGCAAATCTAGAGGGCAATGGGCTCTCTCCAAGATATTCCTACAAGTATTTTACTAAACCATAAAATATAAAGACATTGCATGCACATAACAAATTTATGTCTCTAAATTGTCCCCCGAATCGGCCCTCGAGGAACTCTAGCAAGATTATAAAATTGTCAAGTTATTTGATGAATATAGTATTGTAAGTCTATTGGGTAGATTCTTTATGTCCCATAAACGTACAAATATGGGTTCCAGGTTAGCTCAAACCTACAATACTAGCGCTGGGATGGAAATTACGGGAACTAAACTGTTTAATTAAATAATACATCATTAGAATGCATTGAGGAGCTTTGTGAAACATCAAATTTCATCTAAAAAATAATTTATTCAATCAAATGTTATATAACTAAAATTGTAATAGCGCCTAGAAAGCAACCATCCGGACGATTAGTCCGATGCAATATTTGACCTAATAGTCCGACACAAAATGGCGATATATCTCGACGTTATATCCGATGCATTTTTTTACGATTATTCCGACGATATTCCGACGCAAATTCTCATGCTTTTTCCGACAATACATATTTGACGATATTCCGGCATTAATGTGACGCTTAAACCGGAAGGCTTCCCCGGCGATTTATGTGATTTTATATAACCGGCGTGAGTATCGTCGGGAAAAGCATCAAAATAGTAATCGTCAAGACGTTTCCGTCGACTTTCAGTCGTCGGGCAAAAATCTCTAGACAAATCGACGATTTTTCCGACAAAAATGCTCATTCTCTTGTAGTGGATCTAACCGAATTTGAAGTTATTTTTCACGAATATAAACAACACGATACATTCCCAAAGTTGAGCACACAAACAATATTCCGTAGTGGTGCTTTGCTTAAGAAATAGCCTAAAAAACCATACTTCCTTAAGAAATAGTGCGTAAAACTCGCCACTTCGAGAAAAACCACACGTAAAAAACAACCATTTAAAAAAACTACACCTACTTAAAAACCACACCTCAAAAACCATACTTATTTTAAAAAAAATAGCTAAAAAAAACTATACCTAGCTATATAAACCACACCAAATAGTTAAAAATAGCTTCTTAAACACTACACCTAGTTATAAACTACACCACTCGTAAAACCATACTTCATTAAAAAAACATCCGATTTAAAAAAACTACACCCGCTTTTATAAACCACACTTCAAAAACCATACTTCTTTAAAAAACAGCTATTTAAAACTACACCCACTTATAAACGACACCTCAAAAACAACACCTCAATTAAAGAAAATCATACCACTTCAGAAAACCATACTTCCTTAAAAAACAACCACTTAAAAACTATACCTCCTTATAAACCACACTTCAAAAAACTATACTTCCATAAAAAACGACTTGTTTCTCTTATAGGCATAGCATGTTCCTCTTGTGGGAACCCAAAGTATATAGCTTACAGTTTCAACATCATGATTGCATGCAGTGCATGCCCCTAAAAAAGAAATTATAGTAGAAATTCCAAAGCCACTCATTGGATTGGAACATAAGTGTACCATCATTTTCTCTACCAATCACGTATATATCATGCATGAGCTAATGTACTTGTACACAACAAAAGGGTCTTCTCTATTTCTTAGTTAAAACTCGAATAGAGCCAATGCACAAAAATTATCACCAATGACATTAGAACCATACCTCTTCTAGCATTGATAAATGCAAGCTCTTGGCTTATTAAGTATGTGCTTTCCTATTCAAAGCCCAAATAATGTCACTATGTTCCTTTTCAAAAGACCAAGTAAGGATTCTTTTAATGCTTTGCCTTTACAACTAGTCTTGGGGACGCAAGATATACTTGTGCACTTATCTCCAAGACTATTTCACACTTAGGCAAGATATAAAATAAAACTAGTCTTGAGGATGCCCTTACGGATGGGTCTTTGAGTGTTTTAAGGAAAAATTGTAGAATCAGAGTCCGCCTTGATTTTTCAGGCGGCCCAATCCATTTGCAGCCTGCTAGTATAAAACCCAAAGTGTCATCCACTCATTGCTAATTCATGGAATTCAATAATCATGGCCTCTTTCAACATTCTGCAACCAAAAGCACAGAGTTAGAGTAATCAAAGGAAGTAGATAAATCCAAGAATCAAAACTAATTTTCTTGAGATACAAATGCAAGCTTTGCTTTAAAGAACATGGTAGATGCAGCTTCAAAGCCGGAGAAAGTGTAAAAACTTGTGGCAAATAGAAATCCAAACCTTGTATAAGTGGAACGTTCAGGATAGACACGCCAAAACAGAGCTATTGCCTGCAACGTTACAAAGGCAATTCATTTTCTAATCGATGGATTTATTCATCCTTTCATTACTACTAGTAATGTGTGCCCGGCGTTGCCGGGCTTTGTCAGCAATATATGAGGCAGGGGATGTTGTGTTAGTGTCATTTTTGTGAAACGGCAAAAGAATCATCAAATACCATAAATGCAAATGAAATTGTGCATAGGAATCTAAAGTCATTTAGCGTAGAATGCATGACAAATTGTATGGTTGAAAGAATAATGCATTGTAGTAGTAGACGTATATTTGTATTGTGTATGCATGGTTATAGTTGTGATGTATGAAGGAAGAAGATGAACACAACAATGAGTGGTCTTTAGGAACAATTCAAGGAACGAATCTTACGAATTGGACAAAATAAGCAATGTGCCTTAAAGGGGAAGTGCAATGTGATGTAGTAGCATGTAGTAGCTGTTAAGAATGGTAGGCATTTTGTAGGATGCTATCCCCGTAATGTATGCGTAGCTAAAAGTTAAGGAATAAGCATGAGGTTTAGAAAGGCCATATATAAAGGACGGTCTCTAATTTATCTTTTGAATTTGGTTTTTTTCACGATTCCAGGTCAATTTCTGCTATTATTCTAGCTAATGGAAACAATATTCGGTCCACAGCTGCTTCAAGCACACATAACCAAGCTTTGCATCAAAACTCATAGGTTGTGCCAGTTCGCTTTGTATATAAATATTCAGCGTTTGTATGTAAATGCATTAGATACTACAGAAATTAATGATCACTGCCCTGCTTCAAGTGTACAAAACCAAGCTTTGCCTCGAAGCTCATAGGTTGGTGCACATAGTTCAACGTTTCTATGTAAATCCATAAGATACTACACAGAGATGTCTATTTCGATGTCTATGTACATTTATGTGTGCATGTTCAAGCATATAGTTACTAAAGAATCGCATCCCTTTTACTTAGGGATTACTCCTAACATGGATGTATCCTAGGCTTTTAGAGGCAATTATGGTTTTAAGGCAGTGCTAAATGCAAATTTGAGAAACCTTTCATGTATTATTTAACCTGCAATTCTATCTTCAATCTGTTGCACGCGATCTACATTTTCTTTAAGTTGTTTAATGCAAGGTATTCACTGTGAGCTCAATTCTAGACTCGCCAGTAATAAACTTAAGAGGTAGCATAGTTAATATTCAACCAATCACACCATGAGCTAGATATGCTCAGCAGTTTAAATACATGGATCAACACTTGGGAATTTATGGAAGTGTCAAATGTGACTGCCAAATCAGCGCGATGAAGTCGATGTGCAGGCGTCCGTCTGGATTCTTAAGAAAGTATCTGTAGAATTACTTAAACATGTGCATCAGAAAAAGAAAGTAACTCCTGTAACAAATTGATTACTTTTGAGCATATGAGATATTCTAGTCAAATCTTTCATTTCTGCTCTGAAAATTATAGTGCAGTAATTGTTATCTGAAACTCATTATGCTATTATGCTAGCTAAGGCAAACCATCCTCTACAGTCTGCTTGCTTCACAGCTTATCATGTCTTAGATATTAATGATCAATGCCCTGCTTTAAGCGTGCAGAACCAAGCTTTGCCTTGAAACTCATAGGTTGATGCACACACATCTTATCATGTCTTAGATATTAATGATCGCTGCCCTGCTTCATAATAAAATAGAAGATATGGAATAATGTAGCATGGTCTGGCTTTCTTTGAAGGCAAGTATAAGGTATTGCAGCTATGAACATTTTGAAATAATGCCTTGAAGCCACAGAAGAATGTCGTTAGAAGTGCAATATGACGTAGATCTTACTGCTGAAATCCTAAATCCTCACACTGAATAAATCGTGCCAAGGAATCATGTAGAGGCCATAATGTTCTACTAAGTCAAGGGATCTAAATTCAAAAATTATAAAAGTCAACATATTTAGCTGGTAAGATCTGATTTGAATAGGAACTTCAAGCATGATGATTGTTGTATGTATGAAATTTGAATTTTTTGGAGTCACTACATCGAGGAATTGCATGGCATCTGAGGTTAGGACATGGACCACAAAAAGGCCCACCAAAAATAATAACCTTAAATGAAGAGTTCTTTAATGTGCACTGTAATGAATTGCTTGCACAAAATGATGGCTAACATTAGGATAATAGAGGAAGCACAAAATAACTGGTTGATACAGTCTAGAATATCCAGAATGTGCCAGCTTAGCTTTTTGTCTAGAAATACCTAGCATGCTATATTTTCCTATCATTTTCAATTAGCAGCTCCTTTTGGATCATTTTTGAGGCAAGGAGGCCAAGTTTTGGAGTTGAAAAGATGCTCTTTAAGAGATGCTCACCTATGCAAGTTATGAGTAGGTGTCGCTCTTCCGCAGCTTGTGTTCTTTATCAACCAAGTTGCTTTGATTCGTTGTAAAGCACTTTCAAGCTCCTTGCAAGCTACCCTGCATGCATGCATGAGAAAATATGGAGGAAAGTGTTTGAGAAATAATAGACTTCATTTGAAGAAATAATAGACTTCATTTGAATAACATAGGACCACAACAGTACAATTCAAAATCATCTTCATAATCAAGCTCATCACGGAAAACACAAAATCATCTTTACAATCAAGCTCATTACAGAAAGCACAGAGGGTATTTACAACGCATACAAAAGCTATTCACAATTGTTGTCTAGCATACAACTTTCAACACTGGAGCAATAACAAACAGGATGGAAAGCAAACCTCCAGTTGTATTCGTACCACCAACATGCCAATGTCTCGTTCTTATAGCCCCTAATTTGCATGCAGGTGAGGGAAGACCGATCTGATAAAAAAAAAAAACCGTCCTTAGAAATCCCATGCATTGAATGCAAGAGAAAAAATATTCCTGTATAAGCCACAAAAAACTACACTACTTAGCATGATTTATTGACAGAAGGGTGAACAGTCTTACTTGGAGGTTTGTTAACCTCAAATACTCATGGATTCTTTCCATGATACTTATGGCTATAGATGTGTTCATTGTCCTGCATTGAATGCAAAAAAGAAAAGATTCCTGTTTAAATCGCAAACCATTTGCAGAACATGCTACTCACAAATAATTCATATATGTTGCATTATAAAACCAGCATAGTTCACCAACTTATTATGGTACTGAAGACCCTGCTTTTCCATGATGTGGAAAAGTGGCCATGCAATTTACTTTTATAGCGCCAAGAAAAACCAAGTACACAGTAAAGACAGTTCCCAAAATGCTACAACCTTGCAAGTTGCCCTCCATTATTCCACATATCAAGTGCAGCAACTGCACATCAAAGGACAGACCCTCATATGCTCATGAACACACAAACATAACTCTGGCAAAGTTGAATGGATGTCTGAATTGGCCAGATCTATATTGAAGGCACTAAACATCCTCTCTGCAAAAAACTGCCCATTGAGTCAAATGGAAAAAATATAAATGGAGAATCTCCTTTTGATGTGGATTTGGCAAGCTGCACACTTGTCTAAACCACTCCTGGACCCAGAAACCATTCGAAAGTATGTTGAATACCTTATGAATCATCTATGACATCAACCATAGTACTCTAAACAACTGAAAAACATGGGAAAGGGAAATGACAACAAACGCCTTGAATGATCTGAAATGACAATAACAATGTTAAAACACTTACTATATGGCCATTTGGATAATGCATGATACATGGAATTTATAGACGACACTCCGTTTCTTAATTCCTCCACCTAAGACTGCAATAAGGATCTAATACTCCATCATACAAACAAAAGAATGCAGTACCTGACATAAAAAACATTTTAATTAGTTACAAACATCATAATTGCTCAAACCACGTTGCACGTGGTATACTTCAAAGACAAACAATAGACAGATAAAACATGTAGCAAGGGCAAAGTAGTCTACAGAAAAGCGACCGCTACATTGTTCGAAACAATAATCCCAAACTATTCATGTCCTATATGAAGTATTTAGCATAGAAGATTTTGCTTCGGAGTATTTCATTAAGAAAGCAATCTAAATTACATACAATATAGAAAAGAACTATTGCAAGGACATTGCCAAACTGCTTATCGACAAAAATAAACCCAGATTCAGATGCATTATAGTAGCATCTAAGTATGTTAAAAGGTAGAATAGGTTGAACAAAACTGCTACAAACCTGTAAATGTGAGCATGCGATCTTGAAAAAAGGCACAAATCAAAGTTGCATGCCTTTTCTTACACTCAGGTTGTGCTAATGTTTGATTGGACCAGGACTTCTTTGCAAAACCGGCTCCAGAAAGTAATCAAGTTAGCCAAAGAATCCTTCCATCTATCAATCTCCTCTGTGCAAAAGTGGGTCGTCTCTGCTGAGGAAAAGAACATGCGGCTTAAATCGACCTGACAACTCCATGTCCACGGCCATGCAAACAAAACAAACTGCAAAAATATCCAATGACCTAATACTTGAGAAAAATATGCAATTCAAATTATAGAATAAAAACGAAGCAGCCGGATCAACAGATTTCGTCTTAACCCTAGCCATATGCAAAACCAATGTAGAGCCTGAAACAAAGACATTAAAAAGCTCCAAGTATCTAGGCACTGACGAAATCTAATGCCAAAGCTAAGGTTCCGGCATGCTGCAACAAAATCACGGCGGAATTGTACAGATATAGTAAGAACAGAACTACCTTTTTTTGTCCTCCACACGTCTCCTATGCCTCCATCCTCAAAATTTGGTTCAAAATGCATCTCCAAAAACTCAAAACCACAGACCATGCGAGAAAACCTTTTCCATTTTGTAACGTCGGAATAATTGCCGGCCGCCAAAACCCATAAAACCTTGGGAAAATTAATTAAAAAAAATTCCGAAAAGGTTTTTCACCAAACCGGAAAAACCAAATTTAAAAGATAGATTCTTGTTTTGGATACTACTCTATGCTATATAGATAATCCCATTATTGACAATCATAATGGCAAGTAATTGGCAGCATTTACATATTCAGCTCTTGGGCTACCTGTTTATATTACTACAATACTATTTTAGACTCTATGGGTGTTATTTCAGAGCCCTGGGATGTTATTTTAGTGTCTAAGTGTATTAGAACCCTGCGGTCAATTTACATTCATGAGCCGAGTGCACTTTACAGAAATTCCTCATTGTTTTCCTTTTGAAAATTCCTAAAGGGAATTCCATGAACAACAAAGATAAAATCAAATAAATTCAAAATCTGTCGATCTTAAAAACATGTGCAACCAAACTCATAAACCTGTTTCCTCAAAGCATTTCACATTAGATCCTCTTGTTCCTTTAAACCACAGATGCACGATCTTATTGCTTGTGGTTCAAATACTTGCCATAATAACTTGTGTTATTTATCCGTAAGAAATCCTGCGAAGGAATTTTCTCTTAAAGATGTCCGCCATCTAGGGGGTGCAAGGTTACATGTTAAAGAATTATTTATATCAATCCTATGGCCACAAGGTTTTATCGACATGACATTTTCTTTCGACACAAAAAACTATGCAATTAAATAATTACTAGTAATGAAGCCCGTAAACTTGGCTACAACATGTTATGCAGAGCATGGTTTGTAAATACCATAGAAAGTGTATGTATATATTTGTTATTCCCACATGGAAATATCATTAGGTTTATTCAATGCAACGTGGCAATATGGGCATAGGGTAAATGTACATGAGTCATAAGATGTGGTTGAGCTTGGTTAGTTAAGATTGCATTAGCTATACTGCCGCACCATAACTAAACGATAGTTGCCTTCCTTGTTTTATAAGTAGACATGAATGGTTTGATACGGATGGGCCATAGAGGGAAAAATGGTTGTGTGCTTATTGTGAAAAGTGTCATAAATTGGATCATTTGTTTTGTATGTAGTACCTCGGACTTACCTTCATTCCATATAAATGTAATTTCATCATTCGTGACAAAGCATCGGTAGTTGTTATGCATACTATTTGATTAGTTGTTATGGATACTATTTATATAAAGCATGTAAACAGTGGCGAATACCGATTGAAGCTTATTAAGTTTATATAATTGTTTTGGTATTATTGAGAAAGAATGATCTCAAACATGAGAGAGGAAAACAGAAAAGTAGAAAAAAAGGCAAAGGATGAAGCACACCATATAGCAATTTTAAAGCTAATTTCCTTTCGTGTGTTTCTTGCATGAAAAAAAAAAAGATACAGAGATGCAACGATATCAAAAGAACGTTCAAGATCGGAATCATGTAATTAAGGGTATTGTTTCCCATGTCATCATCATGCCAAAATCATGGCCTTCCATCTTTGCAAATTTAACTACTCTTAAATTATGTGAAAAAGACAAAAGCATCAAAGATATCTTACGTAATATCAAATAAATATTCATCTAGAAGTTGCAAATTTGCTTGAAAGGCATGAACCAATGAAGCAATGGCAAGATATCTATTTCAACGGCCATTTCTTACAATCAGAATTTTTAAAACCTTACCAAGCTAAGAGATTTGATAAGCATGTCACTACCAACTATAAGTTTGTAGAAGATAGTTGTCTCAAATGGAAAAGAGCATCCCGTATTTTTCTCTTGTGATTATTGCAATGAGATGAAATTGGCAAAGGAACCAGAGATGGAGGCAGTGTAGGAGGTGGGAGAACATTTGCGATCTTGCCCCATGAGGGGAAGCAATGGTGCAAGTGGTTATGCAAACAGCCCGATTATATTCTATATATATTACATTAAGAGAATGTTCTAAAGGTTTACGTAACATGCAAAATAGCTGCGGGAGAAGCAGGTTCCGGAGACCCATATTCAAAATCACTTAAAAGATCCTCGACTAAATTTGATGTACAACATTATACGCATTAAGGTACGATGGTTCATATCCATGTCATTGCTATATTACCACAATTACGATAAGTTTTGAAGACATTCATTTGTCATACCAGATTGTATTACTTTAATCGGATATTGTATTACTTTAATGTTGACATGGAAAATAGGTTGCAAGGGCAAAAGCGGGGTTCGAGACCGATATTCAAAATCACTTAAAAGATCCTCAACCAAATTTGGTGTACAACATTATAAACGTTAGGTAAAATAGTTCATATCGATGACATTTGCTATACCATCGAACATAAAACAAAGTCGCAAATAGCTAATATAGTTTACATGTCTCATGCTTGTGTTATCTTTGTGCTCTTCTGTTTCATGACAATAAAGCGGCTCGCAAATTAAGAGATCACCATTACGATTTGGCTTTGGTAGGATCCTTGCATAGGCCTCGTATAATATACGGGGCTTGGGTTCATTTGGTTGCGGTCGTAACAAATTTGAACTTTGGAAGTCCGGACCACTATATAGTGGATTTCATTTTGCAAATTCTCATCTTCACAATTTTCATGGTCATGAGAAATTGAAAGAGACCTTAAAAAGGGGCCAAACCCTTGAAATGCTTTCAAATTAGGCCTACGCTTTGTTCCCGACCAAGCCAAAATTCTTTGAATCCGCACATTTCTCGGTGCCCCAAGGTATGTATGGCTTTAGCCATCCTCAACTTTGTCAATACCCCAAATGCTGCGTTGAATTACGGCACCACGTAGATAATAGCATCGATATTGATGCCCTCTAGAAAAATCGAGTTTTGTGTGTTATCAATATACCTATCGAGTCCACTTTCCAAGCAAGCTTCATTGCCTCAAATGTGGCAATGTTTCGATTCTTGTAAAATTGCCAAGATAATAGAATTTTCCCTACTGAGGAGGAGTAAGGTTGCAGCTCATGTTAACTCGCTTTGTCCTCTTTTCATATAAGATTTCAAATTCAAAATAACAAAGCGTGACTAACTCCAAAATGTTAAGAGTGCTATGTACATTTTTCAACATAAGAACGAATCATATTTTCAATTTCTCCTAGAATATCTTGTGGGGTGGCCCTCTAATAAAAGATAAAACAAAGAAAAAAGCAATGCAGCATTTAGAAATAGATGGGTATCAAATGAATTTATAAAAGTCTTGAGAACAAAATCTCACCAAATGAAATGAGCAAATAGCAACTTCAATAGCACAATCATTTGATAGTTGAAACGATGTTGATAACAAAAGCTTCAAAATTTAACATACCATTGGGAGAATAGATAATGGGCTGTATAGGTCTTTGCACATATTTGCTTTGTTTTCTCTGTAATCTGTATGTTTCATCCTTTCCTTAGAAGCGGTGGAATTTACAAAATTCAAATTGTAGGTCAAAGTGTTCTCTGTTCGGGAAGCATGCAATGATATATGTTAAACAATGTCTCGTTGTGTCCATAAAAAGACAAATTTATTGTTAAGGATAAATAACTCACAAATATATGTGAACCTCTTCCTACATAAATGGAGAAGCTTCGGCATAGTGAGGCGTCATCTATCTTGTGCAATTCGAGAATGAGTGGTCTTCTTGTTCTCAAGCAATATAGGAAGCTAATATCTATAACTAGGGGGAATGCACATCACTGAAATCTTGGCGAAAAGAAAAGCATGTACCGCGGGGATTTTCAAACGCACATAAGCGTCAAGCGGTAGGATCTTTGCATCAATCGCCTTTTTTATGCCTCACGGAACCAATTCTAAAATTCCATCTTGTTCCATTGACTCTTTGATCCTATTTAAGCAAGCCTACATAGCACTTTCTCCAAAGACAAGATGCATTCACCTTGGTCTCAATCTTCTCTTGCATGGAAAACAAAAATGGTGACAAAGCGCCTATAAGCAAACAAATCTATGCCTAGAGATGACTAACTCTAATTAATAACTCTAAATTTCATTAATCGTGTGAAAGGCTAGAAAGTATATTTCTATAATGGAAGCCCTTATGGTAGAGCAAGAGTACCTTTGGTTTTTGAAGCCAAAAAGTTTAGAACATGAAAGTTAGGTCCAACCTCCAGATCTGAGATCAAAAAATGAAGTCGAGCTCCCATCTCTAAAATGAAAAAGTTAATAATGGCAAAATAAATACTTACAATTCAAAGGAATTATTCAAATTTGAGTTACTTCCAAAGATTTTGTTTTAAAGAGCGTAATCCATGATATGCAATGTCGTTATCTTAGCTCTTATTTCCCTTTGTTTCAGGTCTCCATGTGTCACGGTTTTACTTTTGATGCTAGCAATGTTGGCGAGAATCTTGCAACAACACATTTATTTGGGGGAACAAAATGTAGATTACTAATAAGCGATGGGACATGATGTGCAATGGCTAAGAACTTTATTAGTCATGAACACGACATGATTTGTTATACAATGGCATTCCACTTTACGGCATCCCATCTGAAATCTCAATAGCTTAGGATTATTATAAAGGCATTAGATAAACTTAGACAATGTATTGATGTCATGTCAGTGCCATGCCCATAACATTCTCAACTTTGGAATTTTTAAAGTGGCGGCGCCACATTTAAAAAGTTAGCATCTTTTTGAGATCAGACCAAGCATGCAAAGAGCCATAGGAAAATTGGTTGGCGGCAAAGATCTTTTTTCACTTTGCAAAGGTAAGCACAACCTCAAATTGCAGGAGAACTTGATGGTTTTACGGCGGATGATCATTCAATTTAAAAAGATCCTTCAGTTTGCAAGGCGAAGGAAATCTACCATAACCATCTACCATAACCATCGTATGTTTCTTAGCGTCCATCTCCACTGATCAAAGCGTTGTCCTTAAAACTTGCAATTGAACATGCAAGTCTTTCAATCTTAACCAACTAAAAGAAACAAATTATCTTCAATCTTATGCGATCCACTACTCTCTGAGAATGGTTCAATCGGCTCCGACTTATCCTTTCTATTTCACCTAAATTAAATGGTTAAACGTGGACAACTTAAAAGAAAACAGCCCACTTCCATCTAGATGTTATTGAATTGGGCGAGAGAGATGTCGCAAGCTCCAAATCTGATCAAAAAATATCAAAAGCGACTTCAAAAGAGCTCGCAATTTTAAGGCATATATATCCCGGTCTACAAAAATGAATCTACAGCGTAATGCTTCTGATAAATTCAAAATTAGCATTGCAAATACTAACCTTCGACTGACATCATTTAGAAAGGGCTTGATGGCTAAACTTCGGGTTGATTAAGAATCTAACTTTCGATTTAATCTGATTTTATTCTAGCATATACTAACCTTGTTTTTCCTCTATACCAAGCATCACCCGTGACTCTCAACTCCCGAAGGGCAACTATAACCATCAATATTTCATATCTATCAAGAAATCAACTTCACATAGCAAAGCGAATTTAGACCAATATAAAACTGCGGGGCTCGAAAAAGTAGGAAGCTCTACTGCATAACCTTTGCAAATCACAACAGGATGGGTTAAAGGAAAATAGATGTCACATCCGCACCGGGCTTGTTTGCAAACAAATCAAAACTGTGCTCCATCTTCGGCAAAAATAATGCCATTTGGATGCGGTGCCTTTGCAAATTCCGGCTATTTAGGGTTCTTAGGCAAAGTCTTGACCAATCTATCCTTGCCAATGCAAACGAAATTCTTTTCAAGAACATATCTTGTTGATGCCTGCGGGCTGCATGCATGCTGGTTTTGTGTGGCATCATCGCGGTACTAAGCCATTTCGATCAGATAAGGGAGGAAATACATGACCAAAATCATAGGTTCAACAAAATTTCTGACATTTGGCAAATCGAAAGTTTTTCCGGCCCAGGTAGAACCACTAAAATCTTAGGAAATGGACTTATAAAATTCCAAAAACATTTTTTAGCTAAACCTGAAAATCCCAAATTAACAAGATTGATTCTTGTTTTGGATACTACTCTATGCTATAGGATGCCCCCTTAATTATTACCCTCTTGAAATGGTCCCACCTTTGAGTTGATGCCATCTAAGTTGGCCGGACTTGTTAGATTGCTTCTCTTCATTAGATTTGTAGGATATTCCGTATGTTGTGGAGGTACTCATCATATACATAGTCGACGGGTATCCTATTGAATCCTATTTAGCGAGATGATCAAGCTCATGAAGAGGTTCCAGTATGTTGGATATCTGTCAATTGTTGTGTATAATTTTAGTTCTCCATACATTTTTCTTCCCAATCCTTGAAGCTTTGCTTAATTCTTCGGTCTATCCTTTCAAAAAAAAAAAAAAAAATGCCCGAAGCCTAGTCTAGTCCTAAGACTATTTAGACTTTAGTGATACTAATCCCGTTTGGGAAATTAATCACACAATTGGCAGTCCTGCTAAAAGATAGGTGCCTTCTTTTAGTAGGCCTTGATCTGAATAAATTCATGTTTTCAAAAAATAATCATATTATCAAGTAATACTGTTCAATTCAATATAGTGCTTTTATTCCTATCTTACTAGCTTTTATCTATCATGCAGATCAAAGTCATTTTTAGTTATCCTACATTTATCAATCATGAAGATGTATTTTAGCTTATAGTAACCCATGTATTGACCAACCCTATGATCTAATATTTTCTTAAACTGTAAACTGCATATACCACATTTTATCTCATGCATTATGAACAAATGTCATAAAATCATTCTATTTTTTGAAATGCCATTATGTCATTGATTCAAACTAACAGATATATTGCAAAAATCAGCAGATTTGCAAAAGATCTTACATATAATATCATAATATGTTCCATACACATTATCTAGTATCATCCTTTACTTGTAAATAATATATGATCAATTGTTTTATATTGACCGGGAAACAAACTTATCCGTGCTTTCGCATCTTGAAAGCTTCAAAAAAAGAGATAGTAGGAGAGATAGACCCGGTTACCCGCAGAAAAAACAAATGCATATTAGCCTTTTGGGGTAATCACATAAAAGTCGCTAGCGGTAAGCATTGGGGCTATCGGCTTTTCCCGCCTTCACCCAATCTGTCTTTTGTATTTCAATAACATCATATGTTTATCATACATTACGTTAGCAAAAACATAGTTTTTCATATAGACAAGTCCTATATTAGTTTATTTTTTCAGATCTATTCCATCACGCCATCTTACCATATGCCCTCGCTTATTCAATATCAAATTTCTTTGGTCACTATATTTAGCACATCATCCATCTTGTTTCTTATGTAGTCCCCGAAAACAACTTATGACATATCGGCACCATTATCTTTCCAGGATCTGTCCTATATCTTATTTTATCGCTTCATGCTTTGTATTTTCTAGTACCATATTCTTCTTACTACTTTAAGCGATCAAAAAGAAAAATGTCAAATCAAACACGGTTATCTTGGCTAGTTATAATCTTTTAGTCCACTATTTTTGCTAGTAAGATCGTCCACTAGTTTGCCGATAAGATGCCCATGGCTGTAAGCCGATCACCATTTCTTCATTACTTATTGCCCCTAAAGCGACAAGATTTTGTATTTTTCTTAGCGGTTTTTGCATCTTGAGATTTTGGCCCATCTCATTACTCTCGGTGATTTTGGCTTTGGTGCTTGCATTGCCCCCGATCGCCAATGTGCTTGTGATAGTCATATATATTTTTCTCTTAGCGGCCTTTTTCTTTTCTATCTCATTTTCTCCATGGTGGATTTGTTAAAACCACCTTTCCGTCTGCCCATGAAGCATGCAATTACCTCTAGTCTATCATTCCGGCAGGCATATAGCAGCGTAAACAGAGAATGATTTTCAAATTGCTGATGCTAGATAAATACTGAAAGCTATTTTTTGGTTATACCTTCGATTTGCCAGCTGCATGCCGTCGATTCATCTCTTCCGATCCATGTCATATCATTTAGGGTTTCATCTGCTATGGCCATGCATCGCGAGCGTTTGCTCTTCCCTGCCCTAACATCTTACAAGTTTTATTTTTTCTCACGAATGGGTTTAGACATGTAACATCATGTCGAAATGGTGTATTTACCTCACCCAACAACTATAAAAAGGAGAGACAAAATCTACTCAGAAATTTTGTCCCAATCTCATCATGGATGTTATCATCCATAAATCTAAGATATTTAACTATCTGATAGGTCCTCTAGCTTCTTTTTTTTTTTAATTGAAGGCTTAGTATTTGTATTGATATAAATATACATATTAACATATGTATATATACATATGTTTACAAAAAGCAACCGATTTGGGTAGGGTTGGTTATGGAGACCCTTTATCATAATATCTAGAGAAAATATTAAGGCCTATTATAGGCTTTGAACCAACGCCAAAAGAGGAGTTCAGTTTTTTAAAAACCGTAAATGTAGTTCTTATGACCATAGCGATCATTCAAATCTTCTTTTCTTGGGCTAAGCCCTCGGCGTGATCCTTTCTCCCCATTCCTTTTATAGCTACTATGAATAGATGAATGGGCACTTGCATAAGTGAGCTTTCCCGGATTAAATCTTCCTTTCTTATCCTTAGCCCGCATAAAAATATCCCTTTTGCATCGCCAAAGTCGTGGTTACGGCGCAATCGCTGGCATCCATCTTCATGTGTGGTCGGGGATCTCGACCCCAAACCGAGTAAGCCATAGCGCATTAGAGTGAAGGTCGATTCTTTTCCTTCGGCTTCTTTACCAACACCTTAATATTTTCGAGAAATTCAAAGTAAAGTTAGAAAAAGATGGAAAGAGTTCAAATATGAATATCTAAAAATCTCCTCAATCCAATTAATATCATATTTGGTTTGCTTTCGATAATAGCCTTTGAGGCCATATAATCTCCTCTTTGAAGATTGGGCATATTAAGCCTAAGATTGGGCATATTAAGCTCAGTCTCGGCTAACTCGAGTCCATTACGCCCATAAACAATTTAAAAAGATGATTCTCATCCTCCCCGATCCCCGCATACATCGCACAAAATGTTAGAGTCCGCCATGTTCATCCTCCATCTTTTCATCCTTGTGCCAAAGCTGCCACATAAAGGCTTTGACTTTTGGGTGGATCAGACACTTCCATAGAAAGATGAGGTTCCTTTTGATCCTCAAGGGATCAGTATTCCATTTGATATGGATTGTTATGTCCTGATCTCTATTTAGGAATTTATAAGCCATTTTAACTTTGTATCCAATAAACTCGTTTGTGTGCCATTTAATCTTCGAATGGTGCCATTGTCCACTAGCAAGTCTCTGGGTAATACTATTGAAAAGTGTTTGAGACTCCTCTCCCAGATCACTTAGGACCGAGGTATGATAGTCGAAATTATTGGTAATGTCCCTGATGAACACAATTCCCCTGTTAGTCCATTGCTTAGTAAGGGTAGGAAAATGATAGGCCAACTAAAAGATATTAGTCATTGGAATAGCGATGTTCCACAATTTTGTTGAAGAATCTGATCTCCTTGGAGTTGTTGTATGATCATTCATGTGCCCTGGTCTTTTGTCGAACACATTCTGACTGTGCTCGTCCTCACTGTTGATGTTGACTTCCTTCATTAAAGATATCCACATTAGGGGACTTGATGATGTAGTGGGCAATGTAAGGTCTTGGTGTCGTCCCAAAAGCTTGAGGGCAATGTTCACCACTCTCTAGAATCTTTCATGTTGATTTCTCGCCCCGGCCTTGGAGGTTATAAAGATTTGAGGATGATCCTTCTAACTTTTGAATCGATACTATTGTGTAAACCACATCGCCAATCCGAAAGCTCTTCATCTTGGCGGCCACATGTTCTTTGTTATAAGACTGATGACAATGTTCAATGCTTTCCACCTCTAACTGTGTAATCTCTCTTCCTGAGAGAAGCCTATCCGCATCCATGTGTAAAAACTATAATTCTGGCTAATCAATTAATAATCCTGGTATTTGGTCCCCCATGGTGTCTCTTCCTGTTGGTGTTTGACCTCCAATCTCTAAGTAGATGATCTTGAGATGGTGCTTCGAAGAATCAGGGCTGAGAAGGAAGAAGTTGGTGGCGATCTGGTCGTACTCCTAGTCTTGAGCAGCCCATCCTCGCTGGCTTGTAATTCCTGCTTAGTCAAATCATCTTTGCTTGAAGTCTAGATTTGATACTACTATGGGCTTGTATATCTGAGATAATTGCCCTTCCTAGGAGATATGTCCAGTCTCAGCTTTTAGAAACTCTTGATGTAACTAGTTGATGAAGTCATCTACTTGTTGGTGGCATAGCTGTGACAATAGTCGGCAATGTGGGGCCATTTCTCGAGACAATATGGCACTTGAAGAATATTCTTGACTAGAAGATGTTCCTCCCCTTGTGATCGGTGGCATAAGTGCCCTGATGCCCATTGGTTGTTGAATAGCCCTTCTTGGCAACTGATATGTCTATTCTTGATGTCTCAATCGTCTTTTCTATAGTCTTCTCTTTAGTATTTGTGTTCGGGCTTCCCTGTACACCATCTTGACCTTTGATTTGCTGAAGTTTCATCCATCAGGTTGCCTTCAGCTTTCAAATTCCTCGATGTTATTGAGTGGCTCCCATGTTGAGGGCTCGAGGATCTGCAACGAAGGTTCCCCTAACCTATTTGACTGCCCTAAAGTGCACATAAGGCAACTCATACTACTGCAACAACAATTATTTATATCTACTGACTCTACAATCTCTATATTTATGTCTTGTATCTAATCTAAGCCCAGGAGAACATCCTAGCATTTGACACATCACTAAGACCTGAGAAAGGTAGTTCTCTATTGTAAAGGGGCTACAGAGGCTTATGTTTATGGGTATCCTTGGTGTATTGGGCTAAAATACCTAGGTAGAATGAATTCCTGGACAATTATCTCTGATGTCAAAGGTAGGGCAGAAGACACTTGATATCTACATCATGTGTTGGTGTGTCCTACCAATGTGTGGCAATAATTTATAAGCCATTGGCAATTAGCTGGGTTGCTAAGAGAAAAAGCTTGATTATACTACCCTTATGTAGACAAGAAGACACTTAGCAAGATAAAAGTGACAACTAAACCAAGATGAATGCAAATGCAGTCTCTATCTAGCTTAAGGGTCTTGGTTCTAACTCGAAAGACCTTGAGCATATATTATCCAACATGATTAGAGCTTAAACTTAATGAAGGATTATAATTCAAACACAAAAGATGCCCCGCCCCTTGATTGGCACAAGGGGTTTTGGGGGGTCATCCCTATGGGTGGGAGGTTCGATTCCTACTACTACGAGAATTTTTTTAAGATGAGGTCCAAATGGATTGAAAAGCTAGAATGGAGTGTTATAAGTTAATAGAATACATAGAGGATAGCTAGAACATGCATGTCAAATAGTTTGAAAAAAACTCACCTGAGCATGCAAATCCAATTTACTCCATGCATTTAGCTATTCCGAGACTCTCGAACATCGGTTGGAAGTGCCGGATCTCCCAAAAGCTCTCACGTGCTTGGAATTTGGGCCCATGGCAGACCTTATTCGGGGAGTCAGATCGAGGTGGTTGAGGAGGCTTGATATTTGACCTAGTCGGCCGCCCTTTGACGAACCTCAACACTTTGGTTGCAATACCAAGAATCATATCGCATCCATCTACGGAGATAAATCTTGTCTGTGCCTTCTTGTACTTCGATGTCTTGTTTTCAGTTTAAACGCCTTTTCGCTCTCTTGTACTTGTCGTCTTCTTGGTTGGCTTGGGCCGCACTGAATATGGTGGCTGAGTGTTAGAACCGTTCTTGACTTCCTCGCCCATCTCTTCTTCTTCAGCCTCTTGCGCCCCCTCTTGTTGGTGCAGTTCTTCATCCTCGAACTTCGTCTTCCTCGGCTCGTCCAGGTTGTGGTTCTCTCGATAACCACACTCCCCTCTGCCGATCTTCACGCCTTCTTTTTCACGATTTTTTGTCATTTTAAATGTTCACCCCTTCTTTTTCTTAAAAAAAGAAGAGGGGAGATTCTTTTGTCTAGTATTCTCCATGTCGCGAGACATTGACATTCTTGTGTGCAATGTTTCAATACGAGAAGATCAGTTGCATTACATTTAGTGGGGAGAATGTTAGGTGAATGTGGTGGAAACCAATTACATTACATTTAGTGGGCTTAAGTTTTAGGTAAATGTTCGAAAATGTCTCGAATCTTATTTAAAAACTGAATGCAAATGTACTATCACTTGGAAGTATCAATGACATTTGTAACTGGCTAGGTAGGTAGCAGGTAGGTAGTAGGTAGGTATGTTAGTAGAAATGGATAATTTTTTTAACGTTCACGAAGACCAAGTGGCCATGGGACCCAAACAACAGAAGAGGCATGAAAGCCAAAATTACAAAGAGCTAATAACAAAAATAAAGATGATGCGTAAGATAACGAATCGCTTCTTACGAGGGTTTTAAGCGCTTCTTAAGATCAGTTAAATTACATTTTGTGAGGAGAAATTTTGGTAAATGCAGCAGAAACCAATTAAATTACATTTAGTGGGAGAATGTTAGATAAATGTGCGAAAATGTCTCGATTTTTATTTAAAACTGAATGCAAATATACTATCACTTGAAAGTATCAATGCCACTTGTGATGCCAGAGGGCTCTTCCTTTCGCAATTTCGGGACCTTTGTCTCTTGCTTGTAGGTGGTATATGCTTGGTTTGATTTTCTTGTAATTTTCAAAAACAAGTTATTTTTTGTCATTTGAAATGTTAAAAAACAAGTCATTTTTTGTCATTTGTCTAGTATTCTAGATGTCACGAGATATTGACATTCTTGTGTGCACCGTTTCCATACGAGAAGATCAGCTACATTACATTTTAGTGGGGAGAATGTAAGGTAAATGTGATGAAAACCAATTATATTACATTTAGTGGAAAGAATATTAGGTAAATGTGCGTAAATGTCTTGAATCTTATTTAAAAAACTGAATGCAAATCTACTATCACTTGGAAGTATCAATGACATTTGTCATTGGCACAATAGGAAGGAAGGAAGGAAGGAAGGAAGGAAGGAAGGTTTTTAACATCCACGAAGACCTATTGTCCATGGACCCAAACAATGGAAGAGGCATGAAAGACCAAAATTACAAAGAGCTAATACGAAATAAATATGATGGAGAATATAACTGCAGAAGAGTCCTATATCTTATCTATGAGGCTAATTTTTACATCAATGTCAATTCAATTCTATTCTATATCTTATCTATGAGGCTAATTTCTACATCAATGTATTTGAAGCCACATATCCAATTCTCATTGATGTAAATGTATGAGATATCATTCCATATATAAAAGCAATATCATTTTTAGTTTTTAAAAAATAGGAGGTAATTTTTTTTGGCCGAGCTCCAAGGCTCGACACGTATGCACACATTGCATTTTCAAATTGAAGAAAAAGAAAAAACTAGGGATGCCGTTTTTTGTTCTTATCTCGCTTTTGAATCAATCTCCTCCGTCGAATCTCCTTCTCCGCTCTCCACTTCCTCTACCCCCATTTGGGCGAGATCGGCTCTACTCTCCACTTCCTACGCCCCGATACGGCGAACTCAGCGTCCCCACCTACATTATCTCTTCTCGAACGATTAATGGAGTCTCGGCATTACGTGACGGTCGGGAATATACACTATAAATCATTATATTCTGGATCCGTCACCATACAAATCTATCATTCATAGCCTTGTATACCATGGGGGTGGCACTAGGGGCATGGCCAAGTTATTCTCATAACTTAGCCAACCATAGGTTAAGCCATTATCCATGTGGCCTTAACCTATTGGGGACCGCCACAAGACTCACCCAGATTGGTGCCACGTGGCATCCTAGGTGGACCTAACTTATATAGGCATAAACCCTAACCCTAGACCTCTTTCCAGCCCTAGCACCCAAAGACTCACCTACTTGTTGAAACCCGTTTGAACATGGCTTGTTGTGGCATAGGTGGCGGCAACTTCAGCAGTGGTAGACTGTTCTTGGAGGAGGAACAGCACTTGTGAGTCGAAGACCATGGAGGTCGGATGGACGGAGGGAGAGAGTCGTGAGCAGGTATGTAGGATAGTAGTTGTGATAGCTTATCTGGAATTAGCATTCCAGATTTGCTAGTATCTTGTATCTAGAGTAGAGCCATCCTAGAGCCCATATTCAACATCTTAAACCCTAATCAAGGAACCCTAACTATTAGTTAGATTTGTATGATTAGGTTAAGATGTTCTTCTTATGATTATTCTCATGATGTGACGATTATATGTTGATGGTTGATCATGTTTGCTCCTCTTGTATTGGGAAGGGGGGTAGAGACCTAGGGCCATTTGTAGTATGTTCCTAGAGTAGATCCCTTAGTTCCTATTAGATGCGGCCTGTGCATAGGAGCCACCGTGCTATTGAGGCTATGATATGACTCAAAGACCAGGATAGGGCTAGAGGGAATGTGGAGGGAGGATCCCCGCCGAGTGGGGGCTTCGGGGGATCCCATAGTGGGCTAGGCTTATGGTCGGTCACTTCGTGTGGGCCGAGCATGGGTCCGACACCTCCCGGGCAATGGTGTTGCCCCGCTTCCTCGAGAGTTGCAAGTGTTGGCTTGGCTCGCTTTGGGGGTTCGCTCTGGCACTAATCGTGTGTCGCCACGATTCTCTAGCCCACCTGCACCTCTAGACCCCGGGAAGGGAGATGCAACCCTTCCCGCCTACCCGGACTGGGAGATGCAACTCGAGTAGTCCCGGATGGGTGATGCCATGGGATTGCGTGATCCGGAAGGCTAGAGTCCCCGCCAGAGGCGATCTAGCCCATCCGCAAAGTATGCATGGGTGAGGGGCGGATGGAGTGGTCAACCCTAGCCATTGTTCTATGCCAGCCCCCGCCATTGCCATGACTCTGCCCGCTTCTATCTTGAGACCTAGCTGGGCCCACCACCCTCCCACGAAGTCCGAGCCTGCAGGAGCTCTCATGGTTTTATGGTTTGTGATTATCATCTATGCATTGGTTTATGTGCGATGCACTACCCTCCGAGGTAGTATTTTGTATATGTTTTATGCTAGTTCGACGTGGTTATCGCCACGTTATAGGAGCCCATAGGGAAGGGCGCGAAGACACCTCAGACCCTCCCCGCACTAAGAGTTACCACCGAAAAGCGGGTAGGACGGGGTCCCCGCGCGTTGTTGCCCGGATGGGGGATTTCTGGGCCGTATACCGCTGGGCGTATGTTTAGCGTGGAGCTGCTGATAATGGTATCAGAGCCATGTTCTTGGTTGACCAAGAACTAGCACCCACCATAACCATGAAGTAGTCTAACAGCCTATAGAGGTGTGAAATGAACATTTCCACCATGGAACCGCGGAAATGGGGGAAAATTTTTCTCCTAGGTAGTGGGTCAGGATTTAGGTTAAATGTTAGACGAAGGTTTGAGTGAGTCAAACTCATCTTCTAGTAAATTTGAAGTGAAAATTATGCATCCGCATCAAATTTCACCTAAAATGGGTCTAAGAATCATGCCAATGGAGACCGGTGAAAAATGGCGCAAATCCATAATTAACACCTCAAACCATTAGGAAAATTGAAAATTTACAGGTATAATAATTAATTTTAGTATATATTTTAATAATTAAATAACTATTAAATATGGTGTAATTAATAAGGGGGCTAATAAATAGGGGTAATGATGATAGGAGAATATTCTAAGGGACCCTCCTCTTTAAATATCCCCGACACCAATTCATTTTCTCTCCAACCCTTCACCTCCAACCTCGACATGCCTCATCCCCACCCATTTTCTAGAACCATAAGATATGGCACAGACCAAAACAAATCTACAGGAAGCCGTACCAAGACTATTACCCCTCCATGGCGCAGTAGCAACGGACGCCATGAAGAAGATCCCTGAGCACCTCCGGCTCAAGAAAGGGGAAGAGGAGCCCCCCCGCAAAGCAGCTAGCAGCCAGCCGACGAGTCCTACCACGATGCCGTGAGGAGAGTCCCAGCCAGCCACATCTGAGGGACACAAAGAATAGATGAGTCCTCCACACTGGCCTCTCGGAATCAAGGTGGAGGAAGAGGAGGAAGAAGAGCAAGTCCAAGACCACCACTGCATCGACGGTTGCCCTTTTGCGCCCAAGAAAAAGGGAAGGAAAAAAGTCACGAGTATTGTAAAGGAGAGGGCGTGAAGAGGAAGAGGAGCGAGAGGAGGAGGAGAGCGGTGAGAGGAGGACTAAAAGAAGGAACGACGGCCCCCGACCGCCGCCATAGAAGAGCCCCACGGAGGAGGAGCACCATGTGGAAGAAGTGAGAGGAGGAGGGAGGAAGAACAGAGGAGGGGACCCCGAACTAAGACCACCTTATCCCCAGTGGCCCGAACCACCTAAGGTGGTGAAGAAGCGTAAAAGGTAGGGAGTAGGCATTCATTTCCAAGGAGGACTTTACAGTTTAAGCGAAGAAGGTATATGAATACCTTCGCTGCTGGACGAGGTACAATGAGTGGTATTGCCGCCAGTAAGGTCCAATGACGTCAGGAGGGGGCAGGGCCACAAAGAACCAGCCTGCCAACCCCACCGAAGACCAAGAAGGTCCAATTAGGGATTCAACACCCGTCAATAGACGCACATACGGAGTTTTTAGGAGATTAAGCACTTTCAACGTGCGTCTCTCCCTGATAGGAAGGCAACCGCTTGAGCCGGGCCTTAGGGAGGTTTTGCAGCGCCTCCCACCCATTATAGGGTGGCGTCCCCCTCACAATGAATTGTTACAAGTGGTTTTCTCGAGGCGAAGCTGGTCCAGCTGTTTGAGAAGGGAAACCAAGGCTATCCATGCTAAGAGGGTGACCCTTCATGCCCAAGGATATCCATCATACCACCGTGATCCGGCAGAGAGAGGCCTTAGGCCTCAAATTTTTAAAATTCAATAGAAATTCAAACTAATGTAATTATTTTCCTATAAATATAAAGTTTTTTGGAAAAAATGTTGTATGCTTGAAATAAAAATAGAACCCAAGGGTAAAACATGTTTAGCATGTCTAATTAAATAGAAATCATGAAATAAAAAAAAATTTTGGCAAAAATCATCGAACCAAAATTGGTCCTGTGAGAGACCGCGAACAATGGCCAAGGCTCCCGGACAGCACCCCATCCATTCTGATTCAACGGGCCTACCCCAAAAAAATTTTAGCTAAGTCATGTCCAAATTAAGTAATAAAAGTTGTTAAGGTTAGAATCATGCTAAGAAAGCCATATTAGCATCTTCTAACCCCTAAAATTGACCAAAAATTGGCCCAACCAATGTCCCGTCGCCGCCAAATGCCCTGCCTGCTATTGCTGGACCCTGATCATGTGATCCGCTGATTCGCCAGAACTTGCCCTAGCTTGACCAAATTTGACCCAACAAATTGCCATGTAGTGTTTCTTGCTTTTGTTTTTTAAGTTTGCACTTCATGGTAGTTCATTTGGACACCCAAGGCCATAGACCAAGGGAGTCTTTCCCATCAAGCACCTTTATGCATCTAACCCGAGGCACCCCTAGTCTATAAAAAGGGGCCCCATTTGTCATATTTTCCCATCAAAATCGCCCCAAAATTTCTTTAGGGCGCATTTTCTAACCTCCACCGTTTCCATCGAGCCATTTTCTACACTATCCTCGCTAAATGGCACCATCAAACTTTGAGATGGTACAATGATTCCACCTATATCCGTGGAACTCCCCAAAGAGATCAAGCTCTTCATGGTTTTGATCATCTTGTTTGATCTTCACGCAACTTTGACTAGAACACCCTACTACACGTACATTATGTGCCAATATGACCGCCATTTTACCCTTGGGAGGTCACCACACCTAGGGGGGGGGAATTGGGTTTCTTAGACACTTACCCAAGCCATAGGTCGAGGGGGGTCCAAAGGCAAGAAGCAGCCTATGGGATAGAATAACCATGCCCGGACATGACCAGAAGTATCATAGGCATAGGTAACCTCAAAGCTCAAAATTTTTAGCCTTATTCATGCACTATAAGTCAATCAATCAAGTAGGGGAACCCTCCATTCAACCTTAGATTTAGCGCCACTTGATACCGAAGGCGCCATCAAAGGGTAATATAGAATCCAAACCCCAAGAATACGAATACCATGGACCACATCGCCTAATTTAGACCATCTAGACGATCCATGTGGACTATGAGGAAGAAGAGGAAGAGAGAACCCAAGATGGGGAGATGTGGAGGCAACAAGAATGAAGAGGTGACAGTCAAAGACGACGAGGGCTTATGAGAACACCAACGACCCACCACCGGCATCACAGCCTTACCCCGATGATCATCGACGGGAGAGTACATATTGCAAATGATATCCCTAACTTGTCCTATTAAGAGTGAAACTTCCCGACAACGAGCTCCTAGGCATGATAGCACACCTGTGAATTATGGTAGCGACTTTACCGACCACTCCTACCGAGATCCCAAGGAGGTAGTGAGACACTCTTTAAGGCCGGGAAACCAATGTCGGATATCCAAGCCCATCGCCAGATAAGGGAGATTCAAGAATAAAGAACCTATCATTCTGCAGGAGGAGTTCCAGAGAGGAGCAAACTCTAGCCAAAGTTTTAAAGGGGACCAAGTTCAAGCCAAATCCGGCCGCTTCCAGAGCATGAGGGAAGCATCCTAGTAGCATTAATCTAGAAAACGCGAAAGAACAATGTGGAGGGATCATGAAGACCTTATGGCAATAGATATGCTCACGGCGGGCGGGCAGAGGCAGGAAGGGCACGGGCCAGGCGAGGGAAGGGTAATACTTCGCTACCCTTCCCGCCTCTTAGCCAAGGTCGATGATAGTCTTCCACAAGGAGTTCAGCCCAAGGGGAAGAATCTGGCACCTCATAGCACTTTCTCGGGTTTGGACAAAGATCAAGATATACTTCATGGACCATGTCATTCTTTTCAAGAGAGCAAGAAGCCCATTGCGCCGACTTTGCAGAGAGGGCACTTTTAGGGAAACACTTTCAAAGGGTAGCGAATAAAGACTGAACTTCCTAACTCCTGAGATGGCAAGAGCATTGAAGGAAGATCGACGAGGAACATCTTGCGCAACATGGGAAAGGGCCAATCATTCAGGATGTCAAGAACTTCTTCAAGCGAGGCCATCATTGGATTGAAAATTGTCTAAAATTTTTTAAGTTTTGTGCTAAATGTTTTGAAACCCATTGTGCTAAGATATATCTACCTTATCATGTAACCCTTTATGTATTAATGTACTATTATGATGTTTTTACAAATGAAGTTTTCATATGAATTCTTTTATAACTAAAAATAATTCAATTAACAAGTTAAAATTGATCAACATCTAACCCAAATAAAATGTATTGATGACGAATACTGCAAAGAAGGAACCATGCGTGTGGTCTAAGATCAAGACCACCACGCAATTGGGTACCAAGGAACTTGTTTGGCGTAGAACAGTGAAGACTTTGAGCAGATATGTCACCGTGAGGTCAATGCAAGGTTGGTGCAGATGAGGAATCGATGCAACATCTCATCAACCGGGCGAACAACCTCTCATGAATGCATAGGAAGATGGTCCCTCCACCTCCACCTTGTTTTCCTGGGATGGTGACTAAGTCCCTCACAGGAAGGGAGGCAAACCAGGGGAACGCCGGGGACAGGAGAAGGAAGAAGGAGAACTAAGAGTCCATCGCCATCTAGTTCCAAAATCGATCTGTTCTTCCAGCTGGGAGGACAAATCTAGCTCGTTGAATACCCGACACACCTAAGGCAAAGAAAAAAGGGCAAGAAAGACAGATGATCATCGTAAAAGGTGATAGTGCTATGAGCAATGTGGGAAGACAAGGAAGCCGGGCTGGCCTGTGGAAAGACAGTCAGCATGGAGGTCTAAGCATGGCTTGATGAAATGGAAGAATTTGGCAACTCCTACCTGTGATGAAAGACAAGGACATAGGGAAAGTTGCTACAAATTAACCTTATTGGACCCAAGTAAGGATCCGTGGAAGGGATATGCTAAGTCTAACAAGTCAAGAGGAACAATTGCGATTTAAGACCTTCAAAGAAGGCTTTCTCTCAGAAGCACTATGTGCCGAGGTCTCATACTAGCAGACAGATCCAAATAGTTTTTTTACAGTTGAATCGAGTGGTAGCTTATCAAAGGGCTAAGTATACCCAAGAATTTATGAGGCTCAGCCGCATGTTCGGAGTGAGAGGCAAGCAATGGATACTTATATTGAGGGGTTGCAAATAATATCAAGAGAGGCTTGTTAGAGCAATCAACCCAAGGTCGGGCCATGAGGTCAAGATAAAGCTATAAGTTTGAAGAGGCACCAAAGAACTCCCAGAGAAGCAATCAACCCTCAGGGTAAGAGTTGAGGCATTATCGTGGACAATATCGGGTAGGCAATCGCCAGCCTACACCATCGAGGGGTCGGCAGAACAAGGCAGGGTAAGAACAAAGCTTTTTGGGGGCCTGTAAAGCCCACTTAATGCATCGTGGGGAAGTGTTTTAAAGCGTCTTTCCCCTCCGGCAGTTTGTCAAGGAAAAGAGATGAGGAATGCATTGAGAAAAAGTTATGTTCCGGTGCTTCCAAGCAGTACGTAATCAACATGATTGCCCATTCATCATGCGGTCGCCTTTTGGCGAATTTTTGGATTGGGACTCCCCAACGTTTTTTTGACGAGGGCGATGACAGCCAGGAGGCCTAGGACTTCATAGATGGTGAGTGTCACATATGTGCAAACATTGAGGCGGTGATATAGAGAATCAACAATCGGCTATCGCTGGCCGAGGGGATCATAGATAGTGAATCATATGTAGTCCTCATAGATACGTGTAGCTCTCATAATTTTGCATCTCCTAGATTGGTGCTCTAATGAAGAACAAAGGTATTGAAGTCAAGCCAAGGCCGCTATTATGGCAAGCAGCCATTAGGCATACTAGGGGAGGAGGATCATCTTTGATATAGACCTTAGTGGGACTAAGGGCCGATGGGGCGAGTCATGGATATCGGAAGGTATGATCTTATTGTGGGAATGGAATTTTGAAGCCAAATGTAAAGCAAAGAATTGATTGTGACCAGGAACGAAGTCACCATGACTAAGCACTGTGACCAAGAAGAAGTTGATAGTCAAAAAGGTAAGAAGCTAGAATTCTCCCATGCGGTGTATTTCTTTGAAGCGCCCAAGGAAGAGTATAGAAAGGGAATAAGGTGGACTACATCTTGAGGATGGAATCGGTTGAGCCAGCAGCGGGGATGGAAGGCGAAAGGGAACAGTACCCAAGCGGGGTAGCAAGGCTTATTTCGAAGTTCAAGGATGTATTTCCGGATGAAATCCAGCCTGCCAATTTCCAATATAGGGGTGTGGAATGTGATCACATTGGCTCCGGATCGAAGCCTACCAAGAAGGCCATATAGAATGAGCACCGGAATTGATTGAGCTCAAGAAGCGGCTTGCAGGAATTGCTCGAGCTTGGATTTATAAAGTTAAAGTGTGTCTCCTTTTGGCACCTACTCTTTGTCAAGAAGAAAGATGGAACTTAAGAATGTGCATAGACCATCGCCCGGCTAAATGCTGGGCGATAAAGAATAAGTATGCATTGCCAAGGGCTGATGACCTAATGGATCGCCTACAAGGAGCAAAGGTATTCTCTAAAAATTGATTTGAGATCGTGATTACCATCGATAAGAATAAAAGAAGAGGATATCCATAAGACCGCCGTAATCCGCTTTCGAGCGGTATGGTCATTTTGAGTTCTGATGAATGCCCTTTGGACTATCCAATGCTCCAGTAACGCGTATGTAAATATCATGAACGACATCTTCGTGAGACTTCTTGGATGAGTTTGTTATTGTCTTCTTCGACTGATATTCTAGTTACAAGAAGTCCCTTGAAGAGCATTCACGCGATCTCGTGAAAGTGTTGGAAAAGTTGAGACGCCATGGGTTGTATGGGAAGCTCTCTAAGTGCCACTTTGCAACAAAAATGAGTGGAATATTTGGGGCATGTAGTAACATCCGAGGGAATCTCCACGAGATCCATCTAAGATTGAGGCAATAGTTGATTGGCCAGCTCCAAGGAATGTGGCGTATAAGAAGCTTTCTCGGGTTGGCGTATGGATATTACAGAAAGTTCGTGGAAGGACTTTGCTAAGTGGGCGCCCTCTGTCGGACCTCACTAAGGCCAAGAAGATTAAGGATTGACTAGCCATTGGTTAGAGAAAGTCCAAGCTTCTTTTGAGAAGCTTAAAGAGGTTTTAACAATAAAAGACAAAGGCTTGTTCTCCGGATCCGAAAGTAAAGATAAGTTGATAGCAACGATGCAAAGCAAGATAGCAACAGGGCGCCTTGATGCAAGAAGGAAGGGTAGTCGCCAACACTTCGAAGAAGATGAACGACGCCGAGCAACGCTACCCAACCCATGATCAGGAGCTGCTAGCCATTGTCGTGGCATTGAGGATATGGAGGCATTATCTCGCCCGAAGGAAGTTTCCGATTGGATACCCGATCACCGAGCCTTCAAGATCTTTTTTCACCCAGCCACTCCTCAACTTAAGGCAAAGGAGGTGGATGGAATTCCTGAGGAGTATGATTTTTGATATTATATATAAGCCCCGTAAGCTTAATGTTGTAGCGTATGCCCTCTCCAGGAGACCATTTCGAGACAAGGACGATTGTAATGCGATTTCCAATTTTCGAAAGTGAGTTTGGCAAGAAGATTGAGGAGTCCTTGCCAACAGATGTGGACTTCAAGGAGGTATGGGAAAGTCTTTCCAAGGAAGCTTAACGGATAAGGAGTGGGAAGCCTTCAAGCATTATAGGAAGGAAGGCAACCCGTTGTATCACAAGCATAAGTTGTGTGTGCCCGAATCATCGTGGGTGGGAAGTTAATTCTTCACGACACACATAAGAGCCCAATTGTGGCATGCCGGCTTCATGAAGACCTATTTCAAGATTCGGGCAGCTATTCTGGCCAGGAATGAAGAGGCAGAGCTGCATATATTTAGGATTGCCGCCTATGTCACAGACTCAAGGCGGAGCAACTTCGATTCCGTGTGCTTTAGAGCCATTGGGGTGCCAAATGCAAAGTGGAGGTCATAAGCATGGATTTCATCACAGGTCTCCCAAGAACTCTTCGAGGCAAGGATGCATTGATGGTTGTCGAGATAAGTTATCTAAGATGGCACATTTTGTGCCTTGCAAGACTAATCGACACCGCATTAGATACCGCCAAGTTATTTGTAAGGGAGATTTTTTAGACTCCATGGCATGCCTCGAGATAATATCTGATAGAGATTCTAAGTTTATGAGTGCCTTTGGCGGGATCTCTTTTAGCACCATTCGCATCGAAGCTCTCCATGAGCACGGTATATCATCCCCAAACAGATGGCCGACGGAAGGACCGAATCGGATCATTGAAGACATGCTTCGCTATGTGTGGAATAAGCAGTCAAGTGGGATGAGTACATCCACTTGGTGGAATTCGCCGCTTAACAAGGTGCAAGCAGGAGTCATCCGTGATGTCTCCTTTCATGGTAAATTACGGGTACCGGTGCTTAACCCGGATACCGGCACAATCCCGTGTCCAAGGTAGAAGTGTCCCGCCAGATGTTAGGGGATATGCAGCAGCTAGTGGAAGAAGTAAGGGGTTATTTATTGGCAGCAAGAAGTCGGCGTAAGAGTGTAGCCGACAAGCTGTGGACCGTAAGAGAGTTCAAGGTAGGAGATAACGCCCGGGTTGAAGATCAAGGTGAAGCAAGCCAAGCCGCTGGATTGGGAGTTGCAAGAAGCTTGCCCTAGGTGGGCTGGTGGCTCAAGATTTTGGAGAAAGTGGGCTCTCAAGCCTACAAGTTGGATCTTAGGCCCATCTCAAGGTTCAAGGTCTTCCAATGAAGTTTATTAAAAGGCACAATCCTAACCCCAGGGAGGTTTTGGATACTCCAACCTTGTTGGAAATGACTGAGGAGCAAGTAGAAATAGTGTCCTGGAATTACTTCTTGATAAGTCATTCAAGAAGACTAGGAGGTCTCAGCCCTCCCAATATTTGGTTAAGTGGAAGCACTTACCCGTGGAAGACTTAACATGGGTATTGAAGCAAGACTTGGAGAAGCAATACCAGAATTTATGAAGGAGTTTGATGGGCGAATCGCTCTTAATTGGTCTAATTCCCGACTTGCTGTGTGGTTAGCTAGTATGTTGTTAGTTAGTTTTAAGCCCGGGCGCATGCATTCTAGTTAGTAGGGTGCATGTGCCGTAACCTTGGATCGTAATGGGCTTATGATGGGATACGCTTTAGGGCATTCTTCTAGGCCACACGCATTAAGAGCGCATGACCATTAGGGTCATGTGTGAGTGAGGATGAGGCATGGTGGGCGATGATGGGACATCGATCGGATGATCTCTATGCCACGACGCGGGCACGCACACCGGGCCGTAGGGAGGGTCATGGTGAAGGCTAAAGTGATCATGCGCGCGATGATGGGATCGTGAGACGTTCCCTAGCCAAAACCCTAGGGGCATGATGTGAATGGGGTGTACTGACCGGGATCGTGGTACAAGGTAGCACTCGATCATGGGCAATGATGGGAGCATCTTAAATGATCCCTAAGCTCAACCGAAAGGGCCATGATCTTGGGCAAGGTAGGACAACCTTGGAGCCAAGAGTTCGCTCAAGGAGGTAAGGGGGGTGGTCCCCTAAAACCACAAATTATTAACTAAACTAACGTAATGTGCTCCTTTTTTGGGGCAAGTAGAAGGAGGACTTCAACGAGGAGCGCCAAGCATTTAGATGATAGGGGAGCCATAATTTAGATTATGAACCCTAATAACTCTTATAATAGTAATTTGAATTATTATAAGTATTAACGTTGTTAAGGCTATATAATTTTGTATAAGTACTGAGATATAGCCTAAATTTTGACCTTTTTAACTAATAAAACTTGATTGCTAAACTAAATTAAAGGTTATGACATGTTTTTGTTTTGCGGTGCATAAGGTAGATCACACCTTTAGCTAATGCAGACACAAAGATTGTCCTGTTGGGAGAATGACGGTCCAGGGAATATACGTAAATACATTATATTCCTGATTCACTATACAAGTCTATCATTCATAGCCTTGTATACCATAGGGTGTGGCACTAGGGCATGGCAAGTTATTCTCATAACTTAGCCAACCATAGGTTTAGACCATTATCCACATTGGCCTTAACCTATGGGGGCACCCGCCACACGGGACTCAACCCGATTGGTGCCACGCGGGCATCCTAGGTGGACCTAGCTTATATAGGCCTAAACCCTAACCCTAGGCCTCTTTCCCGCCCTAGCACCGAGAGAGACTCACCTACTCGTTAAACCCCGCTTCTAAACATCGCTTGTTGTGGCATAGGTGCAAAAGAGCTCCCAGGTGGTAGACTTCTATTCTTGGAGTAGGATAAAGCACTTGTGAGTCAAGACCATGGAGGCACGGATCCGGGAGGGAGAGCATCAGAGTGTATGTAGAATAGTAGTCGATAGCTTATATCCGAATTAGCATTCCCGAGATATCCTAGTATCTTTGTATCTAGAGTAGAGCCATCCTAGAGCCCATATTCAACATCTTGAACCCTAATCAAGGAACCCTAACTATTAGTTAGATTTGTATGATTAGGTTAAGATGTTCTTCTTATGATTATTCTCATGATGTGATGATTATGGATGTTGGTTGATCTTGTTTGCCCTCTTGTATTGGGAAGGGGTAGAGACCTAGAGCCATATGTAGTATGCTCCCTAGAGAGCATCCTTAGTTCCTATTAGTTAGCGACTTTGCATAGGAGCCCACCAGGTTATTGAGGCTATGATATGACTTCTCCAAGACCATACAACGGGCTAGAGGGAAAGTGGAGGGAGGATCCCCCGAAAGGGGGGGCGGGGATCCCATAGTGGGCTGGGGCTTATGGTGGTCACTTCTGGTGGGCCGGGCATGGGTCCGGACACCTCCGGGCGCATGGTGTCGCCTCGCTTCCCTCGAGAGCCGCAAGTGTCGCCTTGGCTCTCGCTTTGGGGGTTCGGGCCTGGCACGGCCGCGGTGGTCGCCATCGATTCTCTCAGGGCCGCCCACGGCACCTCTAGATCCGGGAAGGGGAGATGCAACCCTTCCGCCTCATCGGACCAGGGAGATGCAACCTGGAGTAGTCCCGATGGGTGATGCCATGGGATTGCGTGATCCGAAGGCTAGAGTCCTGTCAGAGCCTCGATTTAGCCCATCCGCAAAGTATGCACGTGAGGGGCGGTGGAGTGGTCAACCCTAGCCATTTGTTCTATGCCGCCCCGCCATTGCCATGACGGTCTGTTCTATCTTTGAGGCCTAGTGGTCGGTCATCCTCCCACGAAGTCCGGAGCCGGGTAGGAGCTCTCATGTTTCACGGTTTGTGCTTATCATCTTTGTATTGGTATATATATGTTGATGCACTACCCCTCGAGGTAGTATTTGTATATGTTGATGCTAGTTCTGACGGTTATCGTCACGCTATAGGAGCCCATAGGGAAGGGGCGCTGAAGACACCTTTCAGTGTTCTCCCCGCACTAAGGGTCACCGAGTCGCGAAAAGACGGAGGGTCTGCGGCGGTTGTTGAGTCGGGATGGGGGATTTCCACGAGTGTACGGTGGATGCCTTGATGTTTAGCGTGGAGCGCCACATCAGCAATCTTGCAACGACACAACGCGATGTAGGGACATGAGCGGTTACCGCAGCCCCTCGTCCTACGATTTAACATACACAACAAGGAGGAGCATCTTTTCAAGGGATCACATGTCGGCAACACTCTTCGCAACTTGAGGGGATCAGCTCGGATCGTAGACATGAAGCTCAACAATAGTATCTCAAGGAATTCCGGAGTCAACCAGAACGAAGAACATGCAGCAAAACCAAGAATCAAATGCTTTAGGAGGAGGGGAAACCCTAAAGGAGTATAAACATTTAAGTAGATCTTCAGAATTGTTTTGAAAAAGTGGATGAATTAAAATCCCAATGTAAATGCATATATGTCTATTGTATATCTCTATGCTCACAGATATAGTGGAGAAACATGAGTTTAAAGTCATGTTCTACTGATTTAGCTTTAGATCAGGAAGCTCCTTCACTTCGACTACCAAAGGAAGAAGCAAGGAGGCACAACTATAGCCCAAGACCAAAATGGAAGAGCAAGTACGAGGGAGAACGACCAGAGGCCAAACAAACCTTCGACTCCAAACACTTCGAAATACCCTCGCGTAAGACCGCCGTCCACCCAATGTTAGAATAAGAGACAACAACGGTCATGTCAAGATCATCAACGCGGGCACCGTGACATCGCCGGACGAGCAACACTACCTTTTGTAGCAAGTGGCGCACTTGACTAACTTATGACATGAGCGGCTTCAACAATGGAAGGAGGAACGCCCCGACATCAACGAGCCAACTAAGAAGGCAACATCTCGACAACCACAACTCAAACTTGTGGTAATATAGGGTGATGCGCAATGACACGTGTATTAGATGGAGATGCACTTACGAAAGGCACCGCGACGAGGAGATATGCCTTCAACAACTAGGTGATGGCTTCGTCGGGTAATTCTACCCAGTAATTAGAAGAAAGGAAGCCGATCGTATCTCCGACATGTGGCACGTCAAAACGCCCAAGGTAGAAGCATTCGACACCTTAACGACAAGGATAGCAACTGAAGCACCTTCGGCGAAAAGAGAGTTCGAGATAATAGCCAGGCTATTCAACGACAAGAGTATATCTAAAGCAAGTACTTCTTCAACTCAAGGGTCAAGCTGCACAGATATAAGGATCCATCACCCCGACAACATAGCCAGCAGGGAGGAGAGCCATGATGCTTTACTTGACAGAGAGACCGACATGCATAGAAGGACAAAGGTCAGGAACTGAAAGCTGGAGAAGTGTTAGCAAACCGCTTCCACGAAGCCCCCTAGAGGCAACAGACGACAAAACCGACGAGCACAATCAAAGTCACCGGAGGGTACCTCAAGACAAGAAGACAAGATAGCACCTGTGGAACGCGGACAACGTCCAAGCCATGTGATCGAGGGGATCAAACGAGGAAGTTTGGAAGCTCGATGGAGAACCAACTAGGTGAGGCGAGCCGATGACTTGCACGCGGCCTTGCATGCAACTTGGTGAACCCAAGGATGAACGATTCAAAGAACAACCGTAGAAGAGAACAACCCTAAGAGTATTGCTAAAGGAATCGCGGCACAGCCTCAAGAGACTTCCAAATAGCTTCAAGTATCATGAAGGGGAGAACAATTACCGAACGAGACCAGGAAGGTGAGACGAAATGTCGTAAGCATCAACGACCAGCACACCTTTCGTTAGAATGTGATGCAAAGCGTGTTGTGCCAGAGTCGACAAACATCGGAGGGCCCAAGCATATAAACAAGTTACCCGAGCAAGCCGACATCGACAAATAGGAGGATATAGATCGCCAACACCATCACCAGAGGAACACCGATGACATTGCCAAGGAGTAGGTGCGCAACCTCAAGGGAGGCACAAGGGAGACCCATTAGCTCTAGTAGTAATTGTAATTATGTAAGCTATATGTTTGCATGTATAGTTCCCTTTGTTATTCCTTCCCTCCCATAGCCGCATAAATGATCAAAGGAAGAGATGTCATGCAAGTTGCGTGGGGTGAAGCAATCAACATCGCCAACACTCTTCGGGCAACACGATAACGACAAGAGGACTCGACGATGAGACATCGATGGAGTCGAAGAAACAATATCGGATACAGAGTCGCCCTTAGCCGCCAAGACAAAGAGTTCAAGATGAAAGATCTCTTTTTCAAGCGCCACCTTCAGGCATTTGAAAAGCGCATGCAAGATTCAAGTGATCAACTACACCATCAAGCCACCAACAATGAGAGGCTTCTAGCGAACAAAGTCAACCTCTACATCAAAGAGAAGCCACCGTCCAAGGAGACTAAAGTATCGAAGCGACTCGGAAGAACGCTACCTTGCTCCTTCAAGCAGTAACGAAGTGGATGAGCTTCTAGCAAGCTCAAGGATCTAAGGCCATGGGGCCTAGTAGGTTAAAATGTATGGACTGTGAACATCCATATTGGGATTAGAAGGCAATTCTCGATATTCTCGTTGAAAGGATTGCCCAATTGGGAAGGAAACGATAGGAGCAACTAAAATTATACCTATTGTTAACAGACATCCAATGTATTGAAACCACTTGGTGAGATTGATCTCCTCACTAAGAAGGAATCATTACTAGGGTAATTGTTGACCATGTATAAATCTAGTATCTCCAAAAGAATAATCCAACCGAAAGAAAGAAGTAATCTAACAAGTCCCGCCAACTTGTTACGATGACATCAATTCGATTGGTAGGAATATTCCAAGAGTTTAAATAACTAAGAAAGGGGAATCTCTAGAATAATAAAAAGAATAGTACATGCAAGGTATATCTAAAATAAGAATTATAGTAATCAAATAGTCTTTTGAGACAAAAGGAATCGTCATGACAAAAACCCGGTTTAGAATCGTTCTAGCTAAGTAGGTAACCCATGAACTATATTGAAATAAATGATAAACATAATATGTGCATCCATCTTAGATGGTTATATATGTTAGCTAAGGCTAGTAAATTAATGCGCCAAGTAAGAAGCGTATAACCTCTTAAGGGGAGAGAATAGATATGACGTTGTAAAAATGTCATTGAAGGTGCGGGACCATTTTCTTTTCAAGAAAGTGGGAGGGCTCAATCTTATGATTGAACATTACTTGCACTGAATTGACTGACCCAGAATAGAGTTCACCCGCTAATAGCCGTTTTAATGGAGCGTAAGATAGATAGATAGATAGCAGGGAGGCCTTCAACGTGCGAGACCGGCATGATAGCTAACTACACCAACTAAGTGGAGCAAAAACCATGAGAGCAAATGCAACGCACTCAAGTCATCTCCAAAATTACTCGACCGCTCAATGGGTGGATGCTTCTAGCCTTAGGTAAGGTGTGCATGCATTATAAGCTTTTAATGTGTCTTATAGATAAGTTAAATATAGATCTTAATAACTCAATAGAAATTGCTGCATATATATGTATCATAGGAAATAAGTTAAATAACAACCATAATGTGAGGTAGCATGTTAATTAATCCATAAGGATAATCCCTTCCAAGGATAGCTATATGACCCTGGGCCCTTATAAATATAGATAGAAAATAGAATCCTGGAGATACTTTAAGTGCATCTTAGGATATACCGCCAAGGATAATGCAGACTCAAGGAAACGTAATAAGAAGCACATCTAATTCTTGTGTATGATAATTAAAAACCTTGTCTATGTAACAATAGGTCTAAATCGGTTATTGTTTAAATAATCACATCTAAAAGTGGTCAAATATTGCAAAGTTAGAGCAAAATATAATTGTACTATCGAAGTAATGTATCCGATACTCATGATAATGTTAATTAATAAATATTGCTCCAGCGTTTTGCTTCAGCCGACCTTCTGCTTCAAAGACAAACACATAAAATTTAGGGTGATAAAAACGGCTTGGAATGCCAAATTTGATATTTGTCACCAAACGATTAACCCCCAAATATCGTACACTGCTTTTGTTTCAACGAATTTCTCAGACCAACCGCCAGGATTTGAGCACATGCAACCAAGCAAGAAGATGATACACATAAAAATGAAGATTCAATGGCAGACCAAGCCTTATTTGTTGCCATAAGCCATTTCTTTCTCCATCACAGCCGATTTTTGAGAAGAACGGGAAAAAGATTGGTCGCCAAGCATAAGCATAAGCCAATAAGTCTACCATGTCATTAAGAAATGCCAGCGATTCATGCTATGGTCGGATTTGGGTTTGCATACATCGGTCCACATGACAAAGAAATAGCAATGAGAATCTATATGAGACTGGCGTTTCATCTTTTTTCCCTCGATAAGCCAATTTTGCCCCGGCCGAAATGTAGATGGCACAATGTAGAGATCGAGATCAGCACAATGCCAAAATGTACATGGCAACTCAATCAAAACTCAACACTTGGATTTAAAACCGTAACTAACCTGTTCCACCATCGTGACCTGTGACTAAGAGAGATAAGCATCCGGATCTTTGTAGATGCCATCGAAGCCGCATGCCACTTTGTGGCATCATCGCGGCATGCCCCGGATTGGATGAGAAAACATATTGACACAAAATCATATGCAAAAAGCCCACGATTTTTGAAATCGAAAAGTTTTTCCTTAAAACCCGGAAATCTTAGGAAATTGACTTAAAAAATTCCAAAAACGCTTTTAGCCAAAACCTGAAAATCCCAAATTAACAAGATTGATTACCTTAGGGTAATTATGTTAATCACATGCATTTAAAGGAGCCAAAGAAAATTGGCTCGCATGTCGATTTGTGTTTAGATTAGTTTCATGTGTAGTTATTAATTCCACGCGATGCAACCTATGCTTGGTATGGATTGCATGCCAGTTACCGATGATGAGACCATCACGGTGATCTCTAGGCGTGGTGTAATGTCAATGTAGGCATGACCCTCGCTCGCTTTTGGACGCAGTGGAAGGTAGATTAGAAAGTCTACTTTTGTCCCACGAAGTAGACTCCACCTGGAGAGAAAGGAGGTCATTGAGGAATGCATTGATAGGAAAAGCACCTCTAGCCCCATATATGCTTTGATAGAGGAATCGCCTTCCGCCCCCATATATATGGGAAGGACCTATCCTCCACGCCGGGCAACTAGGGTGTAGGCATGAGCGCATATAGGCATATAGGCGCTGCCTCCACGCCATAATGGAAGATTCACCCTCTTCCCACGGAGATTAGCCATGCATCCATGTAGATAGGTGGGGTGGTCACCATATAACCAAAATTTTATTAATAATTAATAATAGGTAGTGTCGACACTGCAGCCAATAGAGCCCGTGGGAGGGCAAGGAGGTCTAATTCATGGAAGGCTTGCAACACAAATTTTGTTATAGTGTGTTGCAAGGGATGAAGAATACCTTTAGAAGTGTAAATTTTGTATGAAATTGATAAACTTTGATAAACTTAAATGTTGTATTAAGTAAGGTTAATAATTGTTATGATGTGATAAGTTAATTGGATAATGAAATAGTAATGTCTTAAACATTACCTTAGAGTAATTCTAATAATTAAGATAGTAAGTATGTAATTATAGATATTGTAAAATTAATGCGGGATTTTTAAGGTGAAGACTGCAACACAAATTTTGTTGGAATGTGTTGCAAGGAATGAAGAGTACCTTAAATAATAATTGTATATGAAAGTGTAAAATTGTGATAAACTAAATGTTGTGATAATAGAAACTAATAAGTACCTTGTTTTAGTAGAAGTTACTTAATTGACAACTTATTTGATAATGTAATGGCTGTAATAATGTTCTAAAAATATTACCTTTAGGTAATCTTAATAAATGTGTAAGTATTATAGTAGTATAACGTATGTATCGGGTTGATTGCGTGTTAGGAAGATTCCAAGGTGGGAGACCCACGATGTTTGCGACAAAGATCATTTCAAGGTGGGGAGAATGATGATGTTAAAGACGAAGATACTGGCCCCGGGACGATATCAGCCTGATCCATTCGCCGTACACGCCACCCCTCGACATGACACCGACGATGTAGCCAGCTAGTAGCCCCTAGGGGGCAACTTGCTACGACATGTGCATTTCTTATTAATGCACATGCATATTTATTAAGGTGCACACATTTCCCATGTGGGCACATTTAGGTGCACACACATTTCCATGTGGCACATTTAGGTGCACACACATTTCCATGTGGGGCACATTTAGGTGCACACATGGAATGTGGGCACATTTGGTGCAACATTTCCATGTGGGCACATTAACACCTAGCCATATTAAAGACAAGTGGGCCCATTTCCAATTATCCCACATGCCTAAAGGGGATAATTGGAAACCCTAGCCAACCCCTTGTCTATTTAAGTAGGAGAACCCTAACTTGCCCATTTTCGTTTCTAGGGTTTTAGAGCTCGCTTTGGCTGCCCCAAGGGTCAAACCACCTCCCGCACTGGCCCGAGAGAATTGCACCATTAGTTTCCCTTGGATTCGAAAGCATCTCGCCAGGATGGTCGAACTCGTGTCAGAGGAGGAACTCAAGGATCAGGTATTTAGGCAATTTAGTAGTCTAAACCCCATTTCCACCATCATCGAATCAAGAGGGTTTAGCCTCTTAAATTGCCCATAGCAGCCCTCTAGATCTCTAGATAGCAGATTCTAACTAAAGAACCTAACTCTATGATGTAGATTAGATCTAGTTCTTTAGTTCTCTCTCAGGAAGTATATGGATGATGTATCTCTATGAACTCCTTGTATTGGGAAGGGGGTAGAGACCTAAAAGCTTTGTAGTGATGCTCCTAGAGTAGCCTCTTTAGCACAATGCTTGTAGATTCGCCTGCGGTACAAGAACCACACCGTTTTGTGGGTGAAGGGGCCGACCGCTAAGAAGGAGGTTCATGTCCCCGACTCTTGAACGATCCCTCCGGTGTGTAAAGCCTACCGGGGATCATTGTGACTAGGTCTCGATGGCTTGCCACCCTGCGTGTGGGCAAGGCATGGGCTCGACACCGTGAAGTGGTGTTCACTTTCCAGTGGGTTCATCGAATAAGGGGCAATGGCCCTCTAGTCACCTTGAGTCGACATGTAGATCTCTGGAGGGAGTGATCCCTACCGCCCCATCGGAATCGGGAGATGAAACCCGTGAATAGCCCTTTTGGCTATGCATCCGGCTGCTACGTCAGGTCCCAACACTTTTCAGCCTACTCGCAAAGTGTGCACGGGAGGGGCGGATGGAGTGGACAACCCTAAGCCATGTTCTTATGCCACCCAAATATTCTGCGCAAATGAATCGAGACCCAATTCTGTCACCCCCTATGCATTGTACGATCATTGTCTTTTTGCAGATGTGATGTGCCACCCGAAGGGTGGGTATATGTGTTGCTCTTATATATGACATGTATGTTTACGCTGCGCAGCCTAGGTAGACCCGAGGGCGGGGTACAATGACCCTTTCACTCTTCCCCCTTTTGGAACCCGCGGTTTGCGGTGTTATGTGAAGGGCCCTCAGGATCGGCATGGAGCTGGTATGGGGAAGAACTCGCTTTTGTATACGGTGAGTGCAATCAGTATGCAGTAGGGGACGCCACACTTGATGCCATGTTCTTGCAAACCATTCAAGATTCAACTCAACTCTTTGAATTGCAAGGAAGATGGCCGATTTTCGCGTTTCTTATGAAAACACAAGTTTTGTGTTTTCCCAGACACGCCTCTTCCTAGGCATGCCCTTTCATGAAGTCTCTTTATTATGGTATTAAATTGCCTCTTATCTTGAAAACGACTTATTTCACATTGACCCCAATTTTGGTCCACGCTTGTTTTTTTAGTTGTACGGAAGTGTTGTTTTATGCCAAAAACAACACCAAAATGGCCCCAAAAGTCCACGCGGCTGTTTATCCGGATTTGCACAAAGAGACGGTTTTTTTTGGCGTAAATGGTCTATAATGGTTTTTCATGATTGTTGTTTTTGGCGAAAATGGTTCACGAGTGCTTTTTCGGATTTGTTGTTTTTTGGCAGAAATGGTCTACACGTGGTTTTTTTCGTGACTGTTGTTTTTAGAGGAGGCACACATTGTTTGTCTTCTAAATAACACCCATAGGTTTAGATATTACTACACATGAAAAATAAAATTACAACGCCAAAGTAAGATAGTTTTTAAAAAGACTACATGTTATTTAGCCAAGTACCACATGTGTTACTTAAAGCTAAGCTATTGTTTTTAATGCTCTTAACTATTGTTTTTCTAAAATAAGGACATATTGAAAAGAACTATTATGCACATAGAAAAAACGAGGCGTTGTTTTTAATGTGCTTTTTAACCAATGAAATAATAACACGTGGCATACTTTTTCAAATGACCAGAATTATTTGAACTAATGAAATGTAGACACATGGCACACAATTGAAAAGAAAAAATATATACCACAATTCAGAAGTAAATATATCATGAATCATTTACTGATTTTGTTTATTTTAAAATAAAGATGCCTTTTGGGAATCGAACCCAAACAAATCCATAAGGTATAATAATATTTTATTGTAATCCAAATTTTAAGATTCTATCACTTAATAAGGTAATGGAGGCATCAATCATTAGATACAAATAATTTAGATGTTACTAAAACCATCGAAATTCATGGAATTCATGGGATGCTATTCCAATTCTGCATCATGGGATCCATTACTTTCCACACTACTTCAGACCGCATAAGGAAAAAAATAATCATGTTCAAAAATGCCTAGATCATACAAAAAAATGAAACAAGTTCAATGATTTTTACCGTTTTAGAATTTGCATTGATATTAAGCTTCCCGTGCATACTTGTTGTTAACAACGATTATAGACATAACCATACTTAAAATGAAGCAAATGCAAAAGAAAGAAAAACAAGAAAAGCATGCATGATACCTGTTTTTGGGCTTGTAAGCAGATCAGCATCTGCATCCGAGCTTGTAAGTAAGTAGATCCACATCTTAATATGGAACCAAAAGCTCCAGTTGCTTGGGATTCCATGTGCCTTTTAAATATCCAGAAAATGAGGCAAACTGGGAATAAATAGGAGAGAATCCAATCAGGAACAACTTAGATTCAAGGGCATAGCCAAGGTACTGCAAACCACCAGCATTAATCTGTGGCATACTTTAAGTTCCAGTTTCAGACCGAAACCCACAAGCATCAAACATCCCATGGATAACCAGCAAGGCCTGGCCTGTTTTGTTTTCGGATTAAATCAAAAACACCTACCTACTACACGAAAAAGGAGAGCACATGAAACTAAAGATCACGGAATGAAAGAATGGAGAAGTGGGCAATTAAAAAGCCACGTTTTTGGGTTAGGTCCAAAGCACAAAACAGAGAAGTAGAAAACTAGTTGTTGATGGCAGCAAAAATCGATGCAACAAGAGACAGATGAAAGCACAATTTGCAACCGCACAATGGACCTAATCAAAGGAAACAATGGCAAGGAAGAAAGAATTTACAAGGAATCGTGATCTAGAAGCACAAACAAGAAACACAAATGCAAAGCTCATACAAGAATTTTTCCATATCTCTAATTGGGGCACTGGTGCTTGCCTGCATTCCTCGCTTACGGCGATGGAGTATTCTGGTAGCATCAATGGCCGGAATAATGGCAGGCGCAGCAAAAAAGGTCGGGGATGCTCTTCACCTTTGGCCGTCGGAAGGCGCTTCCTCGAAAGATGTCGTCGCAGATGCAGTTGGAGTTTTGCTTGGAGCAGCTTTTGCAAAATGAGATCGCATGACATCGGCCTTCCTTGAATGTGGTTTACTCCCCGCTTGAATGAACTCGTATTTAGGATAAACAACATATTTAGAACTAAAAACAAAAGCAGCATGCAACCTCATCCAAGCGCATTAACAAACAAATGAGTTGAGACACAAATGAACCAGATGAGAAGAACTGGAGAAACGAATTTCAGAGGTTTTTGGAGAAGCCAAAGATTCCATAGCTACGCCTACATCTTCCTCGCCTTTGCGCATCGCCTGAGCTGGAGCAAAGCCATCGCCATGGCTGGACCAAAGCGAGCACAAGCAAAGCCATCACCATAGCAAAAATGGTGAAGGCGGGATACAGGGCAGGCGGGAAAAATGCAAACCAATTGATGAGAGGACCGGATCGAAATCTAAAAGCCGTTCATCTCGGTGTATGGATGGGATGCGTGGTTTTAAAAATTTAATATAAACAAGCAACTTTTCCACAAGTCTATTTAAGGAACTAAGCAACCATTGTATTTAAAGAAAGGACATATTCAAGATTTACATGATCGTTTAGGGTAGATTGAAGCCAATCGAGATTGCTTCATAGATATAGAGCTATCGGAATTTAACAAGGTAATTTAACAGAGAAGAAGTGCTAGAAGATACGATCAACCATTGTTAATATTAGGTCAATCCCGAATGTATAGTGAATCATTGTAAACCATTGAAAATAATTATTGTGGTTTGATATATTGAAAATCATAACCTTGAAGAAAGCTGCATTTGAAAATTAAGTGCACTAAGCGCTCGATTGCTAGTGCATAAATGGTCTAGCTAATGCTTGAGTGTTGCCGAGGATCAGGTAACAACGTTCTACCTTGCATAATTTTCTTCTCGGGCATTGTGTTGATTACATATTTGGAGCTTAGGACATTGGAGATATGAAGTTAAGATAGCAGCTACTACCGCACAGTAAATTTGCAGGTTATCATGGGAAGGAAAGAAGAGAAATTACTCTAGGTTCATAGGTTGTAGGGGCTTAGCACTTTGATTTATATTTCCATTGCTAAGGTGTATAGTCTATTGGAGAAAGAAAAAACAAAAAAATGGCTTTGTCTGCATGTGTATTTCAAAAAGCACACAGTTAGCAGGGCGGCCGAATTTTTCATGAGCAGTTTGTTCCAACAAGCATTCTATTTGCATCCGTTCAAGTGTCTTTCTATCAGTTTGATTATGATTCTAAGTATGCCAAAAACATTGTAATATGTTTGAAGTTATTCAAAAAAATTGCATTCGTATTCTTCGTGCACTATTCATTATCGATTTCTTTTCCATTGATTTTCTCAGCTCTTTCTTGATATTTGCCCCAAGGAATTCGTGTTAGGATTTGCACACTATCCTAGCTAGACCATTTCTCTTCTTTGAAATAGAGGAAGAAAATTTGGATCGTTACAAGATTGAAATGCAACTTTGTCATTCGTGATAGGTATTGAAGTGCCTCCTTCTTTCCCATTCTTTCCCATTTCTTTGCCTTGAAACAGAGGTATAGAATTTGAGATTGAACTAGCCCCATAAGACTAGTTCTGGAGGTTTTGAATAAACCAGGATTGTTGCCTCAAAGAGCCAAGATTCGTGGCAACATTGAGTGGCATGTTGGAGCCCACATGGCATGTTTGAGCCACCTTCGTATGTTAGGGCCTAGGTGGTATGTTTGAGCCACCTTGGCATGTTGGAGCCTAGGTGGCATGTTGGAGCCCGCGTGGCATGTTTGAGCCACCTTGGCATGTTGGAGCCTAGGTGGCATGTTGGAGCACGCGTGGCATGTTTGAGCCACCTTGGCATGTTGGAGCCTAGGTGGCATGTTGGAGCCCGTGTGGCATGTTTGGGCCACCTTGGCATGTTTGAGCCTAGGCAGCATGTTGGTGCCTAGGTGGCATGCTTGAGCCACCTTGGCATGTTGGAGCCTAGGTGGCATGTTGGAGCCCACATGGCATGTTTGAGCCACCTTGGTATGTTAGGGCCTAGGTGGTATGTTTGAGCCACCTTGGCTGGGGCCTGGGTGGTATGTTTGAGCCACCTTGGCATGTTGGAGCCTAGGTGGCATGTTGGAGCCCACTTGGCATGTTTGAGCCACCTTGGCATGTTGGAGCCTATGTGGCATGTTGGAGCCCATGTGGCATGTTTGAGCCATCTTGGCATGTTTGCACCACCTTGGCATGTTTGAGCCAAGGTGGCATGTTGGAGCCTAGGTGGTATGTTTGAGCCACCTTGGCATGTTTGAGCCTAGGTGGCATGTTTGAGCCACCTTGCCATGTTTGGGCCAACTTGGCATGTTGGAGCCTAGGTGGCATGTTTGAGCCACGTGGCATGTTTGCGCCACCTTGGCATGTTGGAGCTTAGGTGGCATATTGGAGCCACCTTGGCATATTGGAGCCTAGGTGGCATATTGGTGCCTAGGTGGCATGTTTGAGACACTTGGCATGTTGGAGCCTATGTGGCATGTTGGAGCCCGCATGGCATGTTTGAGCCACCTTGGCATGTTGGAGCCTAGGTGGCTCAAAGCATGCTCCTAAAATGCCACCTAGGCTCCAACATGCCAAGGTGGCTCAAACATGCCACCTTGGCTCAAACATGCCACATGGACTCCAACATGCCAAGGTGGCTCAAACGTGCCATGTGGGCTCCAACATGCCACCTAGGCTCCAACATGCCACCTAAGCTTCAACATGCAAAGGTGGCTCAAACATGCCACCTGTATCAAACATGCCACGTGGGCTCCAACATGCCACCTAAGCTCAGTCTCAGGCTCATTTCGACAGTTTCTATTGCTTCTTGTTTTCAACTGCAGGTTCTCGACCATGTCTCAAGTGCAACTGAATAAAACTCGACCTCCATAACGTAAACCCTACAATAACCTAGCAACGCACAGGGTTTACATTTTGGAGGCCATACCCTAGCCAGATTGGACCAGGATCTTGCACAATGTCATGAGGTAGTGGGAGGGCGTTGACGCCCGAAGGCGGAGCCCTAAAACCTTCCAGAAGAAGTTCGTCCCAAAGGTCCTCTACGGAGGGTCCTTGGCCCACGGGCGGGCAACTCTCCCACCCGAACTGTGATATGACTACGCCAAGCGGTTCAAAACATCGACATTATCCCGAGACCAAGTTTGTGGGCGTAAGACCACCCCCTACTCCCGAAGCGCCAAAGTAGCTCATGTCCAACACGTTAAGTAGTGAATTGGCCTTAGCGGAGGGTGCGAATCTTGCCATGTAGAGGGTTCGTGTTTCTTTTCTTTGCAAAATGACCGTGTAACTTGGTCCGTGAGGGTAATTTATTTGTTTGGACGAGATGGCGAAGTCAAATTTATTAGAAGCCTTTGTCTTGCCGAACGACAAAACACTTGGGTTTCTACGACACGACCGCTTTGGACACTTTGCGGGGTTTGATATGTTCCCGGGGACAGATCTTGAATTTTTGAGCCTGCTTTCGAAGCAAGTTACTGAATGGAGAATTCAGCGGTTGGGATAGGGAAACGGGTTCGGGGAAGGAGGCATTGGCATTTGCCCTCCCGAGGAGCACCTGGTAGGAAAGCCCTGCCTCGCAAATCCAAACCCCATTTCGTCGATTTCTATTGCTTCTTGTTTTCAATCAGCTTCTCGACCATGTCTCAAGTGCAACCGAATAAAACTTCGACCTCCATAACGTAAACCCCTACAATAACCTAGCAACGCACAGGGTTGACGTTTTGGAGGCCATACCCCAGCCGATTGGACCCATGAGGTAGTGGGAGGGTGTTGGGAGCCACTTGAGACCCTAAAACCTTCATGCATTAAAGAAGTTCGGATCCCAAAGATCCTTTCGGAGGGTCGCCTTGGCCTGGGACGGGCAACTCTCCCACCCCGTAACTTTCCCACCCTTGGGAGGGCATGGTCCCCAGAGCACGAGAACTCCATGCAAAGTTTAGGATGTGTTAGTCTCCCGTCTTGGCCTTCGAGATGTAAACCCTACCAAACCCTAGGGTTTGGTAGGATTTACATTCTCGGGATGCTCCCTCTACAACAAGAGGGCCGTGGAACTTGTCCCCTAGGGTAATTTCGGCGTTCCGGATGACATGGAGAGGTCGGATCATGTCCGGGCCTCCTCCATGCCCCAAATTCAAAAGCGTGGTCTAAACCTCTCGCCGGGCCAACGGTGGCCATCCCAATCAAAAATCGAGGGTCTAAAGCTCACCCTAAATACCAGGGGATTTTTCCTCAGCTTTCGGGGGCCACTTGGCAAGCCAGCTGGTGAAAACCATGATTTTTTTTTCCCCATGCATTAATCATGAATTTCGGGATCATAAACACAAAAAAAAGCACGGATAAAAATCCGGGTCTTGAAAAAGGTGAAATCTTGGCGGGATGTGCGGCATGACTGTTTGCACACTAAGAGAAAATGCACCGGCAATAGAAGCACAAGGTAGGCATGAGACGAAGAGCTTAGAGCCAACCCCTTCCAGGAGGCCACCGGGTGTGTAGCGTCCCATCAGGCGGTGGAGCTAGCTTTGCTTCTCCGTGGTCACATGTATACCACCTAGCAGTCCTAGTGCTGCTATTCTCACCTCGATCATCTACCAGGGGCCTCGGGGGTGACCCCAAGTATCTTGTTCTCGCAGCTAGTCCAAGCTGGGGGTGAGGACTGGTGGACCCCCCCACTCCGGGCCGAGAACCGGCTCGCCAATGGACCCGAACATCCCATTACCTAGGAGACCAAGTTTAGGTGGAAAGGAAGATCCCTTCTCCAAGAAACGCCAAAGTAGGTCGTTTACTACACACTTGTAGTCAATTGGCATGGAGGTGGATCTTGAATACCTCCTAGTGGGGGGGTAAGTGATTGATCCCCAGGAAAACCGGTAGTGGAACTTGTCCTCTAGGGTAATTTCGCGTTCAGGGCGATGTGGAGAGGTCGGATCGCCAATCCGGGGCCTCCTCCATGCCCCAAAATCGAAAAACGTGGTCTAAACCTGTCAAGGCCAGCGGTGGCCATCCCAATCAAAAATCGAGGGTCTAAAGCTCGCCCGAAAATACCGGGGATTTTCCAGACGCTCATGACCACTTGGCAAGCCAGCTGGCTGAAAATCAGGATTTTTCCCGCCCCATGCATTAATTATGAATTTCCGAGACATAAACACAAAAACACTGGAGATAAAATCCGGGTCTCAAAAAAAGGTGAAATCTTGGCGGGGATATGCAACATGGCTGCACACGCAAGAGAAAATGCACCGCCAACAATAGAAGCACAAGCGGAGGCATGAGGCGAGCTTCGAGCCAACCCCTTTGGGAGGCCCACGGCCCAGAACGCCCCATCTTGGCGGTGGAGCTAGCTTTTTCTTCTCAGTGGTCACATGTATACCACCCTAGCAGTCCTAGTGCTCCTATTGTCACTTCAATCTTCTACGGGGCCTCGGGGTGAACCCCAAGTATCTTGTTCTTGCAAGGCTAATCCAAGTCAAGGGGAGGAGGGCCTGACCCCCCTCCGGAGGAACCTGGCTCACCAATGGACTCGGAACATTCCCATTACCTTGGGGACCAAGTTTGGAGGCAGAAGACCACCCCTCTCAAGAAACGCCAAAGTAGGTGGTTTACTACACACTTGTAGTCAATTGGCATGGAGGTGGATCTTTGAATACCTCCTAGTGAGGGGGTAAGTGATTGATCCCCAGGGAAAACTTCGTAGTGGAACTTGTCCCCTAGGGTAATTTCTGGATTCAGATTCGGACTTGGCCGAGGTCGGATCGCCAATCAGGGGCCTCCTCCATGCCCCAAAATCGAAAAGCGTGGTCTAAACCACTGTCAAGGCCAACGGTGGCCATCCCAATCAAAAAATTGAGGGTCTAAAACTCATCCAAATACCGGGGATTTTCCTATACTCTGGGGCCACTTGACAAGCCAGTGGCTGAAAACGGGATTTATCCTGCCCCATGCATTAATTATGAATTTGGAGCATAAACACAAAAAAAAGCAGGATAAAAATCCGGGTCTCGAAAAAAAGGTGAAATCTTATGGGATGTGTGCATGACGCTGCACAAGCAAGAAAATGCACCAAGCAATAGAAGCACAAGCGAGAGGCATGAGGCGAGCTTAGAGCCAACCCCTTGGGAGACCACCGGCCATTAGCGTCCTACTAGGTAGTGGAGCTAGCTTTGCTTCTCCGTGGTCACATGTATACCACCTAGCAGTCCTAGTGCTGCTATTCTCACTTCAATCTTCTACGGGGCCTCGGGGTGAACCCCAAGTATCTTGTTCTCATGGGGCTAGTCCAGGCTGGGGGAGGGGCCGGACTGGACCCCCACTCAGGGCAGAGGCGGCTCGCCAATGGACCCGAAACATCCCCATTACCTAGGGGACCAAGTTTTAGGTGGTGAGAAGACCACCCCCTCTCCAAGAAACGCCAAAGTAGGTCGTTTACTACACACTTGTAGTCAATTGGCATGGAGGTGGATCTTTGAATACCTCCTAGTGAGGGTAAGTGATTGATCCCCAGGAAAACTCGGTAGTGGAACTTGTCCCCTAGGGTAATTTCGCCGTTCGGACGGTGGAGAGGTCGGATCGCCAATCGGGGCCTCCTCCATGCCCCAAAATCGAAAACGTGGTGTAAACCTTGTCGGAGGCCAAGCGGTGGCCATCCCAATAAAAATCGAGGGGTCTAAAACTCATCCAAAATACGGGGATTTTCCTATACTCTCGGGCCACTTGGCAAGCCAGCTGGCTGAAAAACCAGGATTTTTCCCCTGCCCCATACATTAATTATGAATTTCCGGAGCATAAACACAAAGAAAGCACAGATAAAATCGGGTCGAAAAAAGGTGAAATCTTGGCGGGGATGTGCGACATGGATTTGCATAAGCCAGAAAAAATGCACCAACATATATACCTTCGGAGACTCCCTTCACAAAAGAAAGGGGCCGCCGTCGAGGTGCCGCCGGTGTTTGCGGCACATCAAGGTCCATGTCACTATCATCTAGCCATGTCACCTAAAATTTTGCCAACATCACCCAATGAAAAGACCAAAGATGGACATCTTTGGTTTTAACCTAGTCAAAACTTGACCTTGCTTACTTGGCATGCCATGTCACCACTTGGGGTGCCTAGGGGTGGCATGCTTGAGACTAGGTGGCATGCACGAGCCACCTTGGCATGTTGGAGCCTGCATGGCATGTTGGAGCCACCTTGGCATGTTGGAGCCCGTGGCATTATGGAGTCCACGTGGCATGTTTTGAGCCACCTTGGCATGTTGGAGCCTAGGTGGCATGTTTGAGCCCACCTTGGCATGTTTGAGCCACGGCATGTTTGAGCACGGGTGGCATGTTGGAACCCTAGGTGGCATGTTTGAGCCACCTTGGCATGTTTGAGCCTAGGTGGCATGTTGGGCCACCTTGGCATGTTGGAGCCCTAAGTGAGCTGCATGGCATGTTTGAGCCTATGTGGCATGTTTGAGCCACCTAGGAATGTTGGAGCCTAGGTGGCATGTTGGAGCCATTGGCATATTTGAGCCACCTTGGCAAGTTGGAGCATAGGTGGCATGTTGGAGACCCACGTGGCATGTTTGAGCACGTTGGAGCCTAGGTGGTATGTTTGAGCCATTTTGTCATGTTGGAGCCTAGGTGGCATGTTGGAGCCACCTTGGCATGTTTGAGCCTAGGTGGCATGTTAGAGCCACCTTGGCATGTTGGTGCCCCGTTATGCAAAAATAGGTGTTAAGTAATTGAAGTAGTTGAAGTAACTTGTGTTACATGGAATACTAGTATAAGAACATGTGATCGTGCGTGCATCACATGTAGCAAATCAAGTACGTCTACCACTATAAAGACCCGTTGATATGGAAGGATAGGACATGTCTGAGAATCAAGTACTCTTTTCCTACTTCTATAAAGACATGTGAGAATAGAAGTATTACACATGTCGTAATTCATGTATTCTTTTCCTACAATGCCTTAGCAAATAAAGTACTGCTGTCCTACTACTATAAAGACATGTGGCGTGGAAGCATATGACATGTAGAGAATCAAGTATTCTTTCCGACTTCTATAAAGACATGTGACAATAGAAGTATTACACATGTCGTAATTCATGTATTCTTTCCTACAATGCCTTAGCAAATAAAAGTACTACGTCCCTACTACTATAAAGACATGTGAATGGAAGTATGGGACATGTAAGAGAATCAAATATTCTTTTCCTACATCTATAAAGACATGTGACAATAGAATTATTAGACATGTAGAAATTCAAAGTACTCTTTCCTGATTGGATTGTATTATAAAATGACATGTCACAATAGAAGAAACTACAAAACAACAGGTGGATGTTTTAGTCCGAAAAAAGAACACCATTATGGGAACAAAACCATACCTTCACAAATCCACATGTAGGATTCTTTGAAAACAGGACATGTAGACCTACCAAAAATGATGTTTTCAACAGTGGACCAAAAACCGGGGTGAGTGTGTTTCTTCATTTTTGAACAAAGGTAATCAATTTGAATAATGTTTTTGACATTGGGTGATTGTGTTGGCAAATGTCTTGTTATTTTCGTTTTTAATGGATGGAATTAGGAGGCCATTGTAGGGCTGGGAGAATGCGTGGTATGTATTATGTATTATATGTATTATGAGCAGCATTATCTCCGTGATAAGACTTGCAAAACATATGCAAAGTATTTGTGTAGATCGCAATGGAGAAACTTGCAAAACATATGCAAAGTATTTGTGTAGATCTGCAATGGAGAAATATAACATTGGAGTGTGGAAGAACAGTTGCTGATCAATCTAATGTCTAAAACTAACTTTCATCTATGTCTCATCCTTTGGTTTGTTAGTGTTCACTGGAATATGGTGCACAATAAGTAAAGCTTGTGAATTCACACGTAAACACCATTATCCACCCTTGATAGTAAGAATATAACCATGTTTGCAATTTTTGGATTGTCCCTAGGGGGGCAAACCCTCACTCATGTGGATTTTCGGCATATTTTAAGTATATGCTAGAATATGCCTAGAATATATTAAAAACTGCTTCGAACTTGTTATTGCCTATAAACTGTCAGTCGCCAGTCTTGCTGAGCGACCGCTGTGCAAACTGGCTAACCGGAACTGGCATCTCTGTCTAATCGGAGTTAATCATTGGACCTAGTGCAGTAGATTTCGCTACAGGCCATGGAGGCAGCGTCCGTTGCAAAAAAATGCTTTAAAAAATGCTCTATTTTCTGTTTGAACCGCTGCTTGTTTTTTTAGATATTATACTTTTCTTCCTTTCGTAGTTGTATGTACTTATGAATTAGATCGATCCATTCTTTTTGAATCCAAAGATACCGCATTGTATTTTAGAAAGTTTTCTACTTGATGCAACATGTTCTAGCTTCATCCAAACAGTCTATTTCGATTCTGAATGTGCTTGCACCATTTGGAATGTTTTGAATGTCAGACAGTGGTTGTGCAATTTGACCTATTCTAGTTTCATCCAAACAGTCTTTTTCGAGTTTTGAATGTGCTTGCACCATTTGGAATGTTTTGGATGTCAGACAGTGCTTGTGCCATTTGGAATATTTTGGATGTCAGACAAAGCTATTGCGTAATCTCATATTGGCAAATGCTAGGTATGAAAAATATCATTCGTATCATGGTAGTAAGAATATAGGGAACAAAATACCGCATTATGGTAGCACTTGCACTTTTAACAAGTATATGTCCCTTTTCGTGACTCCCATGCAACTTTTAAATTCATTCTGAATGTACTAGGTTAACAAATACTAACGATCTTTACGATGAGCTTTTATGAATCTGGGATGGGGCAATCGTTCCATTTTGCTAATAGATGATGCCTAATTTCTTTAAAATACGTTACGCTTTGTTTCCATAATTTAGTTGCTATGAATTATCATGGGTTTTAAAGATGAAACACTTCAAGAAAGAATCAAACTACAGAACATTTTCTTGCTCTACATCTAGGGCTTAAAGCACGAGATGAAGGTGATGATTTAGTAATTTAATAAAGGAAGATGTTGAGCTTAGCCAATGCATTGCCTTTGATTCATAGGTCGTGGATGTAGGCTATGAAATTGGAGGACCCCTACGAGAGGTTTCTAGGTTTAGATGTGCCCTTCTTCCATTTCATTTCTCATACGATGATCTTTGATAACAACTTCAATTTAACCACTGCTTTGTGCATGCCACCTTTTATGGTGAAGAGTGTAGTCTTTGTGTGGATTTATAGGTTTACAACTATAAACACGTCCAAGCTAAGTCAGCATGTACTTGAACCTTTAATACGAATTTCATGCCTTTTCCTAATTAAATAATACCTTTGTTTCAGTGGGGCATCGGTTATTGGTTTGAACAACAATGCATATCAAATTTCTAGAGGGCGTGTAAGTCCAAACATAACGACTTTGTTAGGCTTTGAGAAGTGTTGTTTTTTTCCAAAATTATGGTGCTTTTCTAGGTTAATCACAGTTTTCTGGGTGGTGGTTTAGTGGTAAGGCCTTGGGTTGGGCTGACCCCACCGGGGTTCAAAACCCACGCCTTCTTCGGGTGGGAGGCGTGGGTGGGTGCAAGTCCCACCAACCTTGCCTTCAAAAAAAAAAAAAAAAAAAAAAAAAAAATCTATGTGCACAGGAGTTAAATAAAAAAGTATGGATTTGGATAAAATTTGTGATTTTGTCAAGGTAAGCATCATTAGATTTTACCCTATGTCTGCTTGGGAACGTAGAGATAGCTTAGCTTGCACCTATTATGAGCATTGCTAGAAGGAAAGCTTATATCAAGCTTTTTATGTAGCAATGACAGTTCTAAAAAGTCAATCACCAAGGTTGTTGACATTATTCTAAATGAGGTGCACCCTAGACTACCACAGTCATCGGATTCGTCGATCCTACATCTCAGACCTTGGAGCCTCTGGGCACCTCTCGTTTCGCTTATGCTCATTTATGATTGGGGGCGTCTATGATTTTGAGATGTCAAATATGAGTTTGTCTAAGGTTTTGATGGTTAGAATTTGAAATACGGAGGCTCGAACCTCTACCAAAATAACTCAATGTCCTAATAAGACTACTTTAACCAATCTAACCAGTGAGTTAACGTGATTATTTTTTATCTTAAATCAAGATTTTTTTTATAACAACCCATTAAAATTATTTTAGGGACATGGTCTATAGTTTCAGGAATTATATCTATATCAAATCCCCCTGGAACCCTGTTATTTTTCTATATATTTTAAATTGTTGTTGTAGGATTTTTAAGTAACAAAACCTATTTTACAGATATCTTAACAAATATCATTTCATGTGTTTCTACGAGAAAGAAAGAAAAAAGAAAGAGTTTCTAAATGTCTACTGAAAAGTTATAGGATCTATGAGACCAAATAAATACAGCAGATCTTCAACATCCAGGAGGATTCTCGCAATTGAAAGTGCTAGTTAAATCTAGCAAACAAAAACTAAGCTTATTTATGATTGTTTATTCTATGAATTGATTAATGCATCCACTTAAAAGGTCCTGAACCCCGGTGATGCTTTTGTACATGCTTATGGTCCCTTTTTTTCTTCTTCGGTCGTGTTCTTTTCTTAACACCTTTTTGGCCATTTTTTTGAGTGCCCCATTGGACGTTTGACTTTCTTTTTGCTATTCTTGTTGAATGATGTCGGATCAAGTCTGAAAAAAGAAAATATATGAGTGCCATGCTCCTTTTGTGACATAATGTAGGTGGTGCTATTGCGGTCTCAAGAGTGTTTAATAGAGCGTGAAGCATAACATGCTAGGAATATGAACAAAAGCATCTTTGCCTAGATATTCAAAGGAATTAGATGTTGCTCTACAAGATCTTTCAATGTTGAGCTTTTTGGGAATTTCAGAATAGATAGAATGAGATTAGTGTTCTTACTATTCGATAGGTGGGCAATATGTTGAGGGATGAACACGCCAATTCTAGATGACGGCTTTGATGTCGCCCTTATGTCATTGAAGCAATCGATCATGCTCCAAAAAAAAAAAAAAAGGGGCAAAATAATAGTTCAAAAATATTGTATGCAATAAACGACACAAGAATTTAAAGAATATTCTTCAATACTAGTAAATTGCCCACCGTTGGCTTTACATGTTATTGTTCACCTTTCGTGATCGTTCGATGTGATTGTTCACAAAGAATGGGGTAGTAATGTGTTACCGCCGATCTGCGAGATATTGCAAAGAGTTTGATCCGCAACTTTTGGCAAGGGAGAATTCAAAGGCGGATCCTTAGGAACCACTTAGGAACCACTATAATCAACCACTTAGGAAATATGTGAATCCTTGTTTAGAGCTTTTACGTTTTGGGGAGGGGAGAAAGGCAAAATATATTGTTGTCCCTTTTTAGGTTCAAGGGCCTTTTTTGTTTAGAATATTTTGCGTTTAGGGGAAAAAGTATTCTTGTCCTTGTTAAAATTCAAAATGTGCCTTTTTATTAAAGGGCTTTTTACCTTTGAGGGGTTTGAGGGGTCTTGGTGTTGTCCCTTTTTAAGTTCAAGTGGTGTTTTTGTGCATTTTTCTTTAAAATATTTTGTGTTTAGGGGAAAAGAGTAATTTTTATCCTTGTTAAAATTCAAAATGTGCTTTTTTGTTAAAAGGCTTTTTACATTTAAGGGGTTTGAGGGGTCTTGGTGTTTGGGTAGTTTTGGGGGGTTGGCGCTTTTCAAGAAGAACCACCTTGGGCATTGGAGAATTGAACCGCAGAATTAAGCCAAAATTTTAATAGAATGGACCTTAGACATGGAATCTATTAATAACTTTTTCCATGTCAAATGTTCTTTTACTTTTTAAGAAACTGAACTAACTTGGCTACCAGCATGGAGAATTGCCCTAAACCAAACCAAACTTGGTTAGATCCTTCTCTATGGACTCTTTAATTTAATGTCATGTGGATTTGTATTCTATGCGAATCTATTTAGCAATACAAACTTTAACATAATTATACCGCTTATAAATCGAAACACGAGAACACCGGTGTATGCATTAGGCAAGGTGATGCACAACTTTGTGATCATATATGCACAAAATGTGCTCGCATGCATGTAACCAAGTTATGTTTACGACCCCGTTATTTCCATATTGCGGCTTGGGTTTACCAATTCTCTTTAGCCCACGGACTTTTATGACGCCATTACAATGTAATGCTAGCAAAAACCAAATATGTGTAAAGAGAGCACCAACCTTGTGTGGCAATGAAATCGGTGATCCGCTAAAAAATATACTCCATGTCTATACTTCATAAACACGATCTCAACTTGAACTCAATCTCAAACCTTTTATAATGAAAGTGAAGTTGTCTTGGTCCGGTGGAGACATGCTACGGATATATTCTGAGGGACTAACGGATACTTACAAACACTTTGTTGTAGCCTGCGAGGTGTAGCCTTAAACTACTGAGAAAAGCTTTGCATGGCATAGAATGCAAACACAGTTGAGAAAAATGCATAAGTCTGTTGCTAGAAAGCGAAACCTTCGGTGCTTTCAATCGGGCGCCATCCTCCATCCTCCATCCGTGTTTCTTGTAGGATGAGCGATGTTATTCTTTAGCCAAGCATCTTCCCACGGTTAATGAATAACATCAAAAGATTATGAAACAAGAGGAGTAGAAACGATGGCACAAAAAAGCAAAGAAGGCATTAAGCAAAGCAACATCCATAAGCAATGCAAAATAAAGCGTTATAAAGCCGCCCGAAAGCATGAGAAAAGGAAGATTGGGGCAAAGAAACGTAAAGCGTGAGATGATGAAAAAGCTTAATTGTTGTTTAAGGATGTGTGCCGATCTTACCTCTAGCGACATCACCATAATATCTTTTCGAATAACATTGTTTCTTTGGGAAAATAAATGTATGCAAGAGGTAGGACATAGCGCATCTACTGACGGGTGATAAACAACACCCATAGACCTCCTTGGCACCCATATTTTCCACAGATGCTCCATAAGCCTCCATTGCTATCTGCGTTAGTCTCAACAACAACAGGTAGATTAGGGTTAGTCGTAATCTAAAAACAAGAAATAAATCTTAGCCGTCCAATGTTTGGGTCCAATCTTAGCCCTCCGATTTAGGGCTGGATACAACACCCTATAACATTATTATAAAGGACTAGTAATGGTGCTTGCCGTTCTTTGCATAAGTTCGACCTCTAAATGTTTTGGTTAATAAGAAGGGCTTATTTGCATGATATGTAAGCCAACTTTTGTAACTTCTTATTATAACAATTTTTTTTTTCAAAGCTTTAACAACGTTTTCCATGGATTATGTAAACAATATCAAAACAATGTTGAACCTTTGTATCGATGTCGGTTACTTTATGTATGTTACATGAAGATAATGAATGACAATGGATGTTTATTGCTTATATTATAAGTTACATCAAGTAAAAGTTATACGAAGTAACATTAGCAAAATATACGAAAAAGCAATGCTTGCTCAAGTCCATTTTATCTGAAACAATTGTCGTGGCGCCAAACACACTCCATTGTAGAAAGCACTACAACAAATAATAACCTTTAAGTGTTTCCTTGCAAGCTCCATGAGCGTCATTATCCATGAGCATTTTCCATATTCTTCAAATTCGTTTATTCATAAACAACAAAGAAAGTAAAGATGTTTAAATTGACCGACAAAAATGAATATTGATTGAATTGCAGCTTCAATTAGTTTCACCTAGCAGTGCCCTCGTATTACCACACGGGGTTTAAAGAAGAAGAATAACAATAAATTAATTTGCCATACAAAGTCTTCTATTTGCTTTAGTAGATCCAATATGAAAAGCAACTCTATATTTTCATTATTTTCCCTAGCTCCTCATAGTCATTCCATGGGTGAGAAGTTGATATACGTGGAGCTCATTGTTGGATAAACACATCAAAAATATGACACAGTTACAAAACAGAGCCATCTAGAATATCGGTTGTTAATAATAGATTCCATTTCCTGCTCCATAACAGACTGCCCGTTTCAAATTTTGTATAATAGCCTTGTGCAGAAGAATTATAAAATCCAGTATGCATGAGGGAATAATCCTAACCTTCAATATCATGATTGCTTATTGTTTGCAGAAAGGCCACTTTGCTTCACCAAAACATGGAAATTCTGCATAGTCGAATTTGTGCCTTCAATGTAACACCAACACTAACTTAGGAGTCTCAAGATATCTCACATGAATGCCCCACTAACATCCCGGAAGTTGAAGGGCGATCTTGTGCGTTAAGCCTTTGCCGCTCAAAAGTTTAGATTATCATCTAACATGCCAACTCTTTGAAACAGCTGCATCTGCGTTGTACCATACTTGAAACTTAGATCAAAGGACTCAAATTTGGCAAACATAGAAAATTGTTCGAGACTAAAGGCAGAGCCTAGAAGCCCGTCAATGATGCCAAACTATGAAAAATGAAGAATGCAAGCTCTGTTCCACCAACAGGGGCATCCATTTAAAAGCTTAAGGAAAGACCTAAAAAAAATCAGGAGCACACAGTTCTCAAATTCCTAGTCTAAATATGTCAAATATGACAAATTGCATTTGCTGGTCTAGTTTTACAGCAGAGTACTAATAGGGTCGTAACTTTAAGAAGAAAGCTCCATTTCCCAAACATGAGCATGCATTGGAAAGCTCGGGAACAACCTATAAAAAGATGCTAGGTATATGTTTTTCAAATTCGTAGTACAAATGGGTGAAATAAGATCAAAGTACATGAGCCAGTCCAAAAAGCTCAGTACACAGGATATGCCCGCAAAACTATGTGGGTTCACTTCATGTGGGATTCTAAATGGTATAAAAATGGGTACACTTGCCGTTATTACCATATCAAGCTGCAATTGAATCTGCAAATAAGGTCATGTGAAAGCAGACAGACAAAAATGATCTTCAAGCTCTTCAAATCAAAAGGGCATATTTCAACACTGCAAAATGTGTCCAGCAGGCTCAAGTACTCAATATATATGTTATGACTTGCAGATAAAGACATGCCTTTTGTTTATCCTCAGCATTCAACAGTATAGCTGTCACAATTGAATAACTCAAAATGTATAACTTACCTTCATGCATGACTGCGTGGTTGCTTATGTGCTTTATTTTCCATCTATAAGCAATGCCAACATGAGAATGAACTAAACCAGCCAACCTCAGGGCCGCATAACATCCAGGCATGCAAGTTAGATAGGCAGAATGGAACTTCGGTACCCATCTGTATAGTTGCTTATCTCTCAAAGATTGAAGTCGGACGGTGCTTTTGTTTTGGCACCCAAGTATTCTCAACCTGCACAAATAATTAAAACATTTTATCAGATGTATTTCTAGAAGCTCAAAGGAAGCCAGAACATAGACCTACATCAGATCGAACATGTCATGAGCTATTATATTGCCTTTGCTGACAACAAGCTTGGAGTGCCATAAAAAATATCACCTACAAAAAATGCATCCAGCAAATTGCATGAAGGGAGCGCCATATTAGAGCCTTGTCGCCAAGAGGATGTCCTGATCTCTCGACTCACAACTGACACAACTGATGTGGTATCTGCTGTAACTCCAAAGAATACACCACCCTTGTCTTCTTTTGATGCAGCTATCTGCGAATTCAGGCAAAGACAACATTAAGCCGAATCAAAGTCTTGTTTTCATATAAACTCTCCTCCTGATCTCCCGACTCACAACTGATGTGATATCTGCTGTAACTCCAAAGAATACATCACAGATGAACCCTTGTCTTCTTTTGATGCAGCTATCTGCGAATTCAGGCAAAGACAACCTGTTTTAAGGCCGAATCAAATATTCGATCAAAACCCAAAGCCTGCACACGATTCCAGTTTCTCCTTCACAGAGCCCATGCTTGCCGGATTTCACACAGCACCATTATCTTTTTGGATTCCTGCACCTTATTCATCTGCCTAACCAGCGCTGCTCCTGCCCTGCCGTGAAGAAAAACCCTAATAGCGACTCGAAGCCAGCGCAGAGGATGGCTATGGCGGACGTTCCACGGGAGAAGACAACTACACCACAATACGAAGGGTGAGATGATGCCCACGTGGCATGATATAATCTCAGCCGCCCAATCTAGGGCGAGGTTTAAGACTGACATACACAATAATTTTATAATATAGGATGAGCTGAAAATCCAGGCAATATTCCCAACCAACCATCAAACAAGGGTTTACCCTTTTGGGCACAAAAACAACCAACAACCATCAATCGCAAGAACGACCCCTACGATCGCTTTGCCTCAATCAACCCGGCAAAACGACAAAAGCGAGGACATGCAAACACACTCTCGGGCGTGAAGGGCAACCCCTCATGCGTAGCACCTTGTTTTTATTGAGCAATATTACTCAACTATAGAACCATATATTGTGCATCATCGTATGCCTCTAGTCTATAGTCTATGTGCTTCAATGAAATTGTACCAGGGGAAAATTTCCACTTGGGTATTATCTTTTCCTAGGCGATTGTTTATTGCATGTGGGAGGCGTATGGTCACTAAATTTCATTCTCATCATCTTGTGCACACTTACCTTCTTTGCACTTATTGGTGGATCCCTTTGGCTCGCTATCCTCGGTCCATCAGTCACGTCCATTGACTTAGCGTCGGCTAAGATCAACAATTGTGTATTTGATTGATGGATATAGTAATGAGATATAGTTCGCGACATCGGAGGAGTTTTGAGTGTTTTATTTTTAGGTAGGATCGAGATATTGAAAGAAAATGGCTTGTTCTTCATTTAGTACCATAGCGGCGATTGCTGAATCTAGGCCAAAGCTTACGGCATCATGGATCATGGTGTGGGTTTATAAGCCCAAATCATGCAGATATGGCGGTGCTTAGATGCAAATTGCGAGGGTTACGGTGAGACTACCTTGGCACAGGTTCATCCTCTAGCCCTACTATCGGGGGCTTTTGCTTGCTTTCTTTCTTTTACCCGGGGCATGTAGACCTCAATGGTTGCTATGAAAGCGATAAATTCAACCCGGGACTACGGGGCAGCCGATGAGAAATTGGCGATTACATGATTCATTCTTGCGATGCGGTTCACCATAGGAAGCATACTTGGGTTTCGCGTGAGCTTTGATGCCCAGTCACCTCCCCTCCCTCCCCTCCCACCTCCCACCTTCTACTCTCTCTCTCTCTCTCTCTCTCTCTCTCTCTCTCTCTCTCTCTCTCTCTCTCTCTCTCTCTCTCTCTCTCTCTCTCTCTCTCTCTCTCTCTCTCTCTCTCTCTCTCTCTCTCTCTCTCTCTCTCTCTCTCTCTCTCTCTCTCTCTCTCTCTCTCTCTCTCTCTCTCTCTCTCTCTCTCTCTCTCTCTCTCTCGGAGATGGTGAAAACAACTAAGAAAGAAGCGTGGAGTGCGGTGGGTGGCGGTGAACATCGTGGATGATGCGGTCAAAACCGATGGACGTGGCCGAAAGGGATTAAAAAAGAATTGGAAGTGGACATGACCGGATGGGCTGAGTCCCAGAAGCTCGCTCTGTGAGCCAGCCAGATCAGTGCAGGGCTCTTTTGCTAGCGACACCTAGGCCTATGATTCCCCGAGGCAGGCGGCTACCTCCATCCTAGGTCTTGCTACGGGGGCCCGTTTGCTCGATCTACGGCAACCTCGTAGGAATGGGGCAAATGAATTTTCCATGGAAGCACGGGGATGCACGGAATAATACAGTGCCGCACAGGCAAAGAATCGAAATGGGTCAACCCGGTTTTGGAATGCGGCAATTTGGTTTTTGCAACAACATGCTTAGTCTTCTGGCGATCTTGTGCCTCTGTTATTTCAATTAGTTAGTGAGTTATGCGCTACAAGAAATACCATGACTAAAATGATGGAGTTTATGGAGCAATCCATGAAAACAATGTGTAGTAGCATCTGAGAACTAAAAGCGAAAATGTATCCATGAAAAGTGAGCTGGAAAACATTAAAGGCGGCCGGATACATCGATGCATATGATGGAGATGGGGAAGATGAGAATGGGTCTCACGAAGGAGGTAGTCGAGAGAAATTAAACCAACGCTTTGATGAGATCAAAGATGAGCAGGGAAAAAACCCAAAAGCGAATGCCGAATGAGTGCGGGAATCCCGGAAGCGGAGGATGGCGGACTAAAGAGCAGGATGATAGAATTCTTTGCACACCATTTGGGGATGGATCAAAGCGAAGTAGTTGAAGCATCTGAGATTGGGAAGCCAAAGCGGAAAGGACGAAATATAATAGTGAAATTTGACAATAAAAGAGCATAAGGTAGCGATCTTTGCGAAAAGAGCATCCCTTAGGAATGTAAAAGATATGAGGGTGTGGATAAATGAAGACATGACCACGGATACAATATGCACAACACAAATTGGAGATCAAAACTGAAAAGAAGCAAGACAAGCGGGAAAGAAGGCGTGCGGAAGAAAGGGGAAAGTAGTTATGCGGGATCAAGGAGCCGGGAATAGGGATTGAGGACCATCGGGATTTATGCGTGGAACATTAGCAGTTGGAGTCTACAAAAATAACCTGGCGGAGATGTTCTCAATCATTGGGATGTTATTTTCTTTCTTTGAGACACATGAACATGAGGAATCCGGTTTACGGATATTGAGGGATACATAGTGCTTCACTCGAAAGTGGCATAAGAAGAATTTTGGAGAAACAAAAGGTTTTGGAGGGTAGCATGTTACGTAAGAGAAGAATTCTCTGGAATGATAAAAGCTTAGAAGGGATAAATGTAGCGGCAATTCATTGTTATTGAATTACCAAATCATCAAAACCCACTTTTGTGTTAGGATGCTATTTTCCACCTAGGGAGTCCCCTACTACGACACGCCGGACATGGATAGGGATGACCCTTTCATCACACGGAGCAAGCGCGCTTGATCTCATGGAAAGAGAACAACATCATTACGATGGGTGATTTTAATGGTAGAATTGGCGATAAACAAGCCTACATGACTAGCATTTGGAGAACCTATCGGATGGAGAGAATGGAAGAGGATGAAATTAAACTAGCGAGGATGGGGCCGGGTGGTGATGATGCCTACAAGTATGTATCACCACAAAGGCGGTCATTTGCTTAATAATAATGCGGTGGGCTAAGCACATTAGTGCTTAATGGGATGCAATTGTTTAATGGGACACAAAATGCCGTCTCTTGGATCGGAGGGTGGAAGGGGGCTAGTGTGGTTGATGTAGTATTGGCACATGTGCAAGCACTACATGAGATCGAGGATTTGAAGTGGGATTGGCGAGGCCGAGAATCGACCATGTTCCCCTAACCATTCTGTGAGGGATAAAAGGACAATGGGCAAAAGAAGCGAGATGTGACAAGCCCCATTAGGGCATCGCCTAAATTTTAGAAAAGCAAAAATATATGAGAAGATGTGTGAGGAAGGTGTAGGAGAGATACAATGGCCGGGACAGTCTTCTTTGAAATCGACCACATCTTTGGCAATTTCTTGCTTGATAAGGCAAAGGCATGTTTCACATCCGCTAGGAGGGCTAAGGGGCTACCATGTCATGCTTGGTTTGATGAGGAGTGTAAGCGCCAAAGAGATTTATACAAAAAAGCAAAGGGGCCGGATAAGCCGCGAGGCGGGAAGGTGTATTTCAAGATGCTAAGATGCAAAGAGAGGTTTCTTGAAATTGAAACAAAAAAACAATGGTGCAAGAACTGGTTAAGGAGCGAAAAATTTTGGAACTTGAGAGACTCAAAAGGGCAAACTCACAAGCTAGGCAGCGCATACTTTGGTTGGTCACCTAGACAAGCTCTACCATATAGAGGGGTGGAAGATATCATGATAAGAGATCCGCGAATCAATGCATATCCACGAAATAGATGTCTTGAAGGGTCTTGAAGCTTCGCCATGAGGAAAAGCGTTAGATGCAGGGCTTGGGGAAATGCTTAAATGAATTTGAAACAATGTTCAAAAGATTCTAGCTAAAATGCTAAATCTTTGCACTAAGGGATGGTTTCCTGCTGAATGGCAAACAAAGCGAGGCGTCTGGAGGTACATAAAATTTGGGCGCCAAAATGACCGAGGGGAAATTACCGCATCATAATGGTGAGTATCTGTTTGCAAAGTTATTTGCTTCAATTGTAGAACAAAAGAATAAGTGCATGGGCCCGAGAACGAAGCGAGAGGTGAGGGCAAGGGACAAAACAAGGGTTTCAGGCACGGGCGATCTACCATAGATCATCTGGTGGCCTTTCAGGGGCAGCTATGGATGCGATTAAAAAACAAAAAGCCTTTGTTTGCCTTATTTGTGGATCTCACAAAAGCCTTTGATATGGTCGAGAAGAAAATCGTGGGATAGAATGGAAAGAGTTGGAATACCGGCTAGCATGAGAGAATCACGATGTGGCTTGTTTGTATGAAAAAGTGAGGGTTCGGTTATGCGCTCCTTTGATAGAAATGTAGTGAAGTAGTGAACAGTAATATAGGGGTTAAGCAAGGATGCCCATTGTCCCCCTACATTTCGGCATATTCATAGATGGCTGGAGACTTGGATAACTCAAAGCGGTGAGGGCACTCTGATGGGAGGATGCATGCTTCTTCTACTTCTCTATCTTGATGACATTGTCCTACTATCAAGGGATAAGCAAGACTTGCAAAAACATCACGGGGCGCATTAGCTTCTTTACGTGACACTATGGAAATGAAGGTAAATCTCCAAAAAACAAAATTATTGTGTTTGGCACGGGCGGAACAACTTCACATTCACATACAAAGGCAGACGGGTAGAAACTAGCACAATACAAATATTTGGGGCTGATTGTAGACCAAAATTACAAATGGAACAAAATCAGTTGAACAAAAGGGTGGATAGTGGCCTAAAAGCTCTATTCTCCATGCGAGGAGGAGATCTGAGAAAAGCTGAAATTGTCAATTTTGATCTCAAAAAATGTTATACAAGACACTAGTCCAAAGCGGTCCCTATTATATGGTTGTGAGGTATGGGGGCAGGGGCCTATCTCAAGAGATGTGGAAAAAAGTGGAAAAGTACAAAAATTTTACGATGGTGAGAACTTGGGGTGAAGATGCAAGCGCCCTATGAAATGCTATTGAAGGAGAGGCGGGTATGATGTCGATGAGAGTGAAGCACTATGCCAATTGCTTTGGTACTTTTGTAGATTAAACTAATGGAGAAGCGGATTCCGGTGCTAGCTATGAAGAGAGTGAACAAAAAAGGGTGGTTGCGGACATAGGGAAATGGTTGGCCGATGGGGGATGACTTTGGAGTCCATGCCACGGGGATAAGATTATGATAAGAGAATGGGTTAGGACCAATGTGCAATACATAGTTTGGCAAAGAGGTGGTACAAAATGAAATATTACCGAGGAGACCATGAACCCGGGACTAAGGCCAGATGGCATATCTTAGTGAGGAGATCTCAACAAATAAGAGGCATAATATCTGCCGGACTAAGGCTTAGCTCACATCACACAGGGGTAGAGGTAGGAAGATGGGGAACCTAGCGGGGACAAGCGGTTATGCAAGATCGCAATTGAGGTGGTGAAATTGAGGGCGAGAACATTTCATTAGATTTTGTCACCTTTACGAGAACCCTAAGAATAGTTTAGGGATGGTTGAAACTTCTCTTGGGGATTTTTTTGAGCGTCGAGGGGCAGCTTGTAGGGGAGCTTTTTGATGGAGGCACTAAAACTTCGAGAGAGGTTTCAATTAAAAGCTATAAACATTTACTACAAAGAGTATGAGGAGGATATGAGAGATGAGGCGGTGATGCTCCAATAGGAGCTCGTGAAAGCTGATAGCAGTTATATGATCTATATTGTATTTTGTAACATCTAATGGACACGATGGTCTCATAGATGGAAAAATAAACAATTTTTTTTTATCTTTTATCTCTCTCTCTCTCTCTCTCTCTCTCTCTCTCTCTCTCTCTCTCTCTCTCTCTCTCTCTCTCTCTCTCTCTCTCTCTCTCTCTCTCTCTCTCTCTCTCTCTCTCTCTCTCTCTCTCTCTCTCTCTCTCTCTCTCTCTCTCTCTCTCTCTCTCTCTCTCTCTCTCTCTCTCATGAAGGGAGGCTAGGCAGCCGGGCAAGAAAACATTTTTGGAAGAGCGGGGAAGTGATAGTTCAAAGCGAGGGGTCGGAATAGGGCCTGCCGAGACCATCGAGGGGTAGGGGCTTGGAACATCAATACTTTGAAAATCCCGATTGATATAGAGACAATGGATGATGTTACTGTCAATGTTAGATATGGTCTTTTCTAAGCGAGGGAACATGAGGGGCGTGGCTTACCAATAATCAAGGGTTTTCTTTAGTCGATTGTGTAATGGAATCATAAAGGTTGGAGGCTCAAAGGATATGGTGGCATCGGGTGCTACATCGAGGGCGAGAATTTGCTCACACGATCAAACCCGGTAAACCCCGGATAACAAAAATTACATACGGATCGAGCTTCTGGCGAGGAATAAAAGAATTTTTATAGCGGGATGCTATTTTCCACCAAAGGAATCACCAACCTACAACCTTGGAGATGTGGACCGGGGCGATCCATTCTATTATCACTGGAGCGAGGCGAATCGCGCTAATGCCGATAGGTGACATTATCGCTGATAGGTGATTTCAGCGGACGCGCATTGCCAATAGGCGTGACAGCCATTAGCGATGACCATGGTGATGCGGTGTGGTTAGAAATGTTGGATGATGTAGAAGTGATGGAATCATCTTTGGGCTAGATCCTCCGAGGGATCACATTTCGATGGGCTAACCCCAGGGGCTCCATTTATTAAATATGTGTAGTGGGCGGACACCTGCCTAATATATAATGGTACAAATAAATTTCGGCATGGGGACGGTACGTACATGTCGAGATACCAGCGTGGTAGACCTTGCTATTGCGGTGAAGACTTTGCCAAAGAGGTAAAGAACTTTTATGTGGGAGACGGCCGCACGGAATCAGACCATGTTCCTCTAGTCATAGAGATCCTTGTGAATGGAAATCCACACCGTACTGAGCATATACATAGCCACCACATACGCATGCATGCAAATAAAAAAGAAGTTTCAACAGGTATGTGAAGAACATGTTAGCAAAATACAATGGCCCATCCATGCAAATGAGATCGCGGCGATCTGCTTTCATCGGTGCTACTAAGTTGCGCTACGCAATGCTTCCAGTCTAAAAGGAGACAACTTGGTCTACCTTGCAACTCATGGTTTGATGCCGAATGCAAACAAAAGCGACAACAATATAAACAAGCTGAAGGCGGTAATAAACAAATCTTGAAAAAAGAGTACATGAAATTGATCAAATGCAAGAAAAGGGAGCATTCGCTGAAGACACGGGAAGCCATGGTAAGAGAACTAATTACTGAGCCAAAAGATTCTGGAATAGGATGAGATCAAAGGTAAACAAGAGTTGAAGTTGGATTTAGACTTATTGATGCAACAAATACAGAGATTATACTACTCTCCTGGGATGGAGGGGGTGCAAAATGCAGATAAGCATAATGTCTTGCAATTTTCCGTGGAGGATATTCTTGGGGGGTTGCAAAAATTATCCAATGGGAAAGCTTCTGATATCCAAGGGTTGGTCTCAGAAATGATCAAATGGGTCGGCACACCAACAGCGGAGGTCCTCACTTTGATGTTCAATGCAGCTTTGCGTGAAGGGTTTCCACTATCTTGGCAAGTGAATAGAGTTATTCCATTGCACAAAGCGGTGATGAGGCAGTCCCAACAATTATCACATGATTATGGTTAGTAGCCTTTTTTCCAAATTGTTTGCCACTATACTTGATGATAAGATAAGTAGTTGGGCGAGGAAGAACACAATGCTCGAGCTAGGGGGCAGGCAGGTTTTAGAAAAAAGAAATCCACTACTGATCACCTGTTGACACTCAGATGCCTGATTGATTCCGTAAAAGGCACAAAGAAACCCATGTTTGCTACATTTATCGACTTCACAAAAGCATTTGACATGGTGCGGAGGGAATGTCTATGGCAAAGGCTAGAGGTTTCGGGGTTCCCACGATCTTCAAGGGCGTTGAAGACTTTGTATGAGAAGGTAGCGTACAACTCTCATTCCCCTATCTCGAGAGAAATGCAGATCACGGTTACAAGTAATATCAGGGGTCAAACAAAGGGTGCCCTTTATCTCCCACATTGTTTGGGCTATTTATAGATGAGTTGGAGAGTTCAATAGATCAATCTGGGGGGATGGCACCACCTTGGTTGGGTATGCTATTATGTTGCTCCTATATCGATGACATTGTACTACTATCATGGTTTAAGCATACAAAGGGATGCGTAAGCACCTAGATTCCCTTGCTTCTTTTGTGACACAAAAGGTATGAAAGTAAACATGGCTAAGACAAAGGTGATAATATTTGGTGCCACCAAGGTGGACAAATATGCTTTCTTCTATAAAGGGAAAAAAGTCGACATTGTGGATAATTATAAATATCCGGGTCCGATAGTGATAAAAGCCCTATTTGGAACCAAGGCATTGAACAAAGGGTCAATGGGGGCTCAAGGCTATATGCCATGTGAGACGATGCCACCAAAGCAAAATATGGGACTTTGGATTGAGGAAGATGTTATATATTTTCCACGGTGCGCATTAAAGTAATACTTTATGGTTGTGAAATTTGGGGACCGGGGCTCTCGATGGATAGCCGGAAAAAAAAATCGAAAAGGTTCAAAAGAAATTCTTCCATGTTGAGCTAGGGACAAAAGATCACGGACACCATATGATATGATGCTAGTGGAATGTGAAATGCTACCCTTGGAGCTGGAAGCCTTATGAGACTTTGTATATCTGTGGTAAGATACAAGACACACACACAACAAGCCGCCTTTGCCTCATATGGCTCTTATGAGCAGCCAAGAAAAGGGGTGGTATGCGGATATCGTGCTTTGGCTCCGGAAAGTGGGGTATGGATATTGCCGAGAGGAAAACATCAAAGGTTGGGTGAGACAACATGCCATGGCTAAAATGTGGAATGTCGAAGTAAAAAAGAGCACTCTGAACCATCATGAACCAGGGCTAAGAGGAGCCTCATACCTGAATCTTTGGTTTGTCGGGTGAAGCTCAGACATATGATCGCCAGGATGAGGCCGAAGTTCACATCATTTAGGGGTAGAGGTTGGGCCGATGGGCAAATATCCCTCATGAATTGAGATCTTCGCAAGGTCCGTGGATCAGGTGAAGTTGAGGATGAGGAGCACGTTATCATGTTATGTCAAAGATACCAATCTATTCGAGCAAAGTTTGGGATCCATGTAACAAACTGGTAAATTTCTTTGAACTCTCCCCCCACAATTGGACTTTTTCTTTGTGGAGGTTATGCTGGGCCGAGACACCAATATTGAGAATTTTAAATCATTGATGGGAACTAATGAGTTTGAACTGAGGAGGAGAGCACTAATATGTTCTTGCCTGAAGACATATTAGATGAGCTAATATACAATGTAGAATGTATACAATGAACGTCTTCTAGACCTGATGGTCTCACAGACGTAATAATAAAGATTTCATTTCATTTCATTTCATCTCTCTCTCTCTCTCTCTCTCTCTCTCTCACATGGCACAAGACACATTTTAGTAAAATTTGCAACTAGAGAAGAAAGATTCCAGGTTTTGAAACAGAGACACACTCTGAAAGGCAAGTTCATCTGGGTGAATGACGATCTCACGAAGGAGCAATTGCAAGAAAAGAAACAAGAACTGGCAAAGTTTAAAGAAGCCAAACAAAATAACAAGAATGTGAGATGGCTCAGAGGAAAAGCAATTGTTGAATAGGAATTTGCGGGAGGACTAAGAGTCGCAATCTGGAATATCAATCGATTAACAATTGATAAGACTCTTAGCATGTGCAAAATTCTAGAGAGGGTGGATGTTATTTACTTCGTAGAAACTAAGGAGAATGATTTGTATGCACTTCCATAAATTGACGGTTTTGAAATGATCTACTCAGTGCAAAATGCAAGATTTAAAAAATACATGGGCAATTGGCATTGCATGCTTATTCGGCCAGCCTATAAAGATGTAATTACGGGCATTAGAAAGGATAAAAATGGACAGTACATTTGGTTGGAAATAGGAGGATCACATATTCCTTTTTACATGGCAATTTGTTATTTTGCACCCAGGCATACCAAAATATACTCGGAAATTGATATATCTAATGATGATATGTTTTTTGCTCTTGAACAGGATATTATGTACTTCCAAGAATGAGGCAAGGTAATTCTGGCAGGGGATTTTAATGGCCGGATTGGTAATCCGCAGTACGCTACATTACCGCAGTGGTAACAAGAATCCGCTTTGGTTAGAAGAGATGGATGATTGTGACATGCAATTAACAGGGAGGAGTAGAATTTCGAAGGACTTGATTGTCACAAAGAGCGGTAGACAGTTCCTTTGTTTGTGTAGTAGTGCAAGTTTGCTTATTTGTAATGGATTGGACAGATTTCCACAGACAGTAAAGAACACTTGTAGAACAAGGAGTACAGTTGATTATGTAGCCATAGCAGAAAACTCGTTGCATGATCTGGTTGATTTTACAGTAGGCGAGGAGGAGCTTGAGTCTGATCATAGCCCGTTATTTGTTAACATAAAGGTTAAGCAGCCAGTTTTGAAGGACACGGTTAGGCAAACCACGGTATCACTTGAAACCATACCTCAGGACCACGATGCAGGTACATGTGTGGAAGATAAGATAAGTAAAAAGCTGCATTGGGATGAAGATTTAAACACCATAAATCAGCAAATAATCAAGATTCTGGACGAGGCAGCAAAGGAAATATTCACTTCACAGAGAGCTTGCAAAGGGCTGCCATGCAAGGCATGGTATGATAAGGAATGTCGGGATGCTAGAGATCAATGGAAAAAATGTGACTTACACCTTAAAGCCACGGTATAAACAGAGCTATAAGCGAGTAGTAAGGGGTAAGAAGAGAAGATACATCAGCCAAAGGCAACAAATCCCTATTCGGAGATACTTGGAAGAACCAAAACTATTACGGAATGGGCTTAAGAAGAACAAAGCGGGCTGAAATTCCGCTAGATGCAAGAGCTTTATGGGAACATGTAGTGAGTCGTATCATAGCAGGGAATGTATTGCACTAGTAGCATAAGCTCGAATTGGACCTTCAAGGAGGAGGATGTAACTGCTGGTATATCAATACGGCTAATTGTAAAGCATCGGACTTGAATTCCCTCGGTCTTGAGCATTTAAAATGGGCTGGACCGAGCATTGTCCCGTTGATTACGCGCATGCTTAACCTCGCTATGGAGCAAGGTTTCCCATCTGATTGGTGCAGGAATAGAGTGGTGCCAATATTCAAAGGTGGAGATCGCCATGACACAAACAATTACAGAACGATTTTGGTGAGTAATCTGTTTTCTAAATTGTTTGCGTCCATCGTAGAAAAGCAAATAAGCATATGGGCTGAATTTAATCATAAAAGAGCAGAGACACAAGCAGGTTTTAGGCCAGGCAGATCTACTTTAGATCATTTGTTGGTGCTGAAAACGGTATTTGACAGTGTTAAAGGGACCAAGAAACCAGTGTATATAGCTTTCATTGATTTCAAGAAAGCCTTCGATAAGGTTCCTCGGGTACAGCTATGGGAAAGGCTTGAGAAGCTTAATGTGCCACGGGAGTTTAAAGATGCAGTCCAGATTCTATACGAAAAGGTACTTGTGCAACTATCCCAACCCTTTTCTTTGGAGATCTCGTTATTGTGGAGAGCAATATTGGGGTGAAACAAGGTTGCCCTTTATCCCCAATTTATTTGGTTTGTTCATAGATAGTTTAGAGGCATGGCTCCATGATAATTGTCCGGGTGGCAATCGAGATACATGGATATGTTCTTGTTTGCCGATGTATGCGGATGATGTGGTGATATTTGCGTTCAAAGATCACATGCAACAACATCCGAATAGTTTGGCGGTCTTTGTGACCAAACCGGCATGCGGGTAAACTTGGATAAGTCGAACATTATGACAATTGGGCACTCGGTCCATTTTCAGCTATAAGGGAAATCGTAAATATGTGTGATTCTTATAAATACACGGGTCTGATTTTCAGCAGAATCATAGATGGAATGCATGCATATCGGGTTTAATTGATGGAGGGTACGGGGCATTGTATGCTTATAGAGCATGTGTCGAAGATCTCATCTTTGGTCTTGGAAACTTAAGGTAAAGCTTTATCGGTCCACTAGTCAGCAGTCCGGTTTTGTATGGGTGTGAGATATGGGGAGCAAGTCTCCCACAATGCTTATGGGATGATATGGAGCAGGTCTTGAAGAAATTTCTGAGATTGGAGCTAGGGGTTAAAGCCCAAACTCCTTATCCCATGATGTTGACGGAAAGTGGACTTTTACCTCTTGAGGGAGAAGCCATATTGAGATGTATCACGTATCTTAAGAGAGTGTTATCATTGGATGACTCTCGTCTTGTATATAAGGCTTTGACATCAAGTAAAGAAAAGGGAATACTACATGATGTGGAGAATTGGCTTAGACAATGGGATATACAATGGGAAGAGGTGGCCTTGATTTCAGATCTAAGACAATGGATATCGATAAGATACACGAGAAAATTATAAGTGTGACCTAAGACAAAGATGATTTTATACAAGCAGGGGGATAAACCCGAAGCTTGTTACCAGCCTATGCACTTACGGAAAACATCTCAATACTGAGAGAGACACACTCTTTGCGGGGGTCCGCCTTAGTTCACATCACCTAGGTATAGAGGTGGGGGAGATGGGGGCATGTTATACCAAGAGACCAAAGATGCATGTAAGTTATGTAGCACAAACCAGGTTGAAGATGAAGACCATGTGTTACTTCGATGTATGGCCTATGCGGTGTTAAGAGATAAATATGGGATTAATCATGTAGATCTCCCAACTCTTTTCACACTAGATGGGGATGTGTTAGGAAGATATGTGATAGATCTTCTACATCATAGAGATGCTTGTTTGGAATCTCAAGCTGTTGTTAATATTGATAACTCAGATATTTTGAGTGAGAGTGATGAGCTAGATGAGGATTCGGAAACTCATCTATTATTTTATGAAGATGTTAAGCATGATTTCATTAATTAGATAAAATAACGCAATTTTGAGAATTTTGAGCACACCTTATTTGCTCAAGCACGAATACTTTCACCTAGTTCTCGAGCCCAACAAACATGAGGTAATTAACATACACATATACATACAAATTTTGTGTTATACTTGTACGTGTACATGACACTTTCGTATAAGCTCAATAATGGCCCCCTACATTGTATGCCAATAATTCACATCAATAATTTTACTTCACTATAAAAAGCGGCTTTCACGAGGGGTAGAGGCCATTCATCTTCCATGGCTTCCTCGATGCCTCGTCGAGCACATCCGGCTCTTTCAAGTGTTACTTGAGCTACAACGATCCGGGCGAATGCGCTAGAAATGGCGTTAAGCTTGATCCATGGCTCTTATCTAAAGCTGATGGACACGCTAGTGCTTGCGGGAAGCTCACTCAGCGTTAAAGTCCATATTTCGGCTTCGATTCGGAGATCTATGAGCTGAATGGCATCCACGAGCTTTGATGTTGATGGCGAGTGAATGCGCGCACTGCTAATAATGTAATAATGACATGGGTACCTAATAACTAAGTAAGGATGTAATAGCATTCTGATTAAGGATGTAATATCGTACCTTGGCGAGTATATTGTAACGATGTGCTATCCCACCTCCACTTATTCAACAATTTTGTCATTGAATTCAATCATAGCTAAATTAGGTCAAGCAAACATGTTTTCAAACATCGCATATTAGTATGAAATAAGTATTATTCTTGTGCGTATACAACCATCGATATGCGTTCGGACTTTTGGTGGTGTAGTATACCCCAATAATTCACCTCAATCATTCCACTTCACTATAAAGGCTTCTCACTTGGGCTTAATTTCATTCATCCCCCATGGATTTTTCGCCTTCTTCAATTCACCACATTGGCGATCAAGTGCTCAATGAGCCACTCGAGATCTTGTTGGTTGCACGGGCGGGCATCTTCTTCTTGATCCCTACTGCGAAGAAAGCTTTTTGGTGAGATTCATTGCCTGCGTCAATTGGTATTACGATCGATCTGATCGGCTTCTGGCCGAATGAGCTATGAGATATCGGGGATCACTACTCTGAGATCCACGAAGATGAATGAATCACTTGTTTAGCATTGTATAGTGTAAGAGCTATGTAAGGAAATAATACCACAATGAATATTGTTTGATGTATCATACCTGAATGTAGTGTAAGGGTGTGCTATTAGACTTCGGTATATCATAAGCGGTTCCTAATTTCAACCACACGAATTACTCAAGCACATGTTTTAAAAGCATACATATATCCATCACGAAAGATGTATTATACTTGTATTTATACAACGGTCTTATACACGAGCAATAATGGCTGAAGTCAAGCCCCAATAATTCACCTCAATCATTCTACTTCACTATAAAGCTTCTCTTGAGGGGCTAAAGTTTACTCTTCTCCCATGGATTTTTCGCCTTCATCGGAGTTCACCACATCGAGGCGATCAAGTGCTCAATGAGCCACTCGATCTTGTTGGTTGCCCTGAGGCGGGCATCTTCTTCTTGATCCTGCGAGGAAAAGCTTTTGGTGGCTGAGATTCGTTGCCCTGCGTCAATTCGTGTAATGATCCATCTGATTTGGCTTCACGGCGAATGAGCTATGAGATATCGGGGATCACTACTACTGAGATCACGAAGATGAATGAATCACACATTTTAGCATTGTATAGTGTAAGAGCTCTTGTGTTGAGATGGTTCCATGAGAGGGTAATAAATAATAACTAGTCTATTGTAACTTTCATGTTATGAATGATATAGTAATTATGTAAAAGAGCATTGCATACCTCAGAGTTCTCATCATAGATCCTTAGCTTCTTTAGCCACTAATTCTTGCAAGAGGGCGAACACTCTTGGGGATCACCACCGACAATGCTTTGGTCTCCACGGCCCAACCATAGTCTATTGTTTTCAAAGGTTGGTAGCGTGAAGGTCATTAGGATTGGGTCTTCAATTCTTGCTCCAGCAATCCCTATCTTTGCATTGCATATGAGGTTCCCTTTAAACCTTGAGGTTCAAACCAAAGAGACAAACACCTCTTAAGTAATGTGGAGGATTAGGGTCCTCTATTGGGTCCTCTTCGGCCAAAAGCCATCCATGTCGGCAGTTATCATGTGGTGCGATTAGCAAGAGCATTCCCTTCTTGACATCTTGGTAGGGGTAGAATATTTCCTTTCGGGTTCTTGGGTCTGCAGAAAGGCCCAACGTAATGAGATGCTTCAAGCGTGCTCATCCACAAACACTCTTTGGGGTTCTTGCAATGCACTTTGCACAGTCTTTGGGCAGAAATCTGAATGAAGCTCTACCGGTACCCGCGTCACCAAGCACTTCGCAACAAGGTGGACCCGATGATCAATAACTTCATTCATATATGTGTTGGACCATGACTTATCGCCAGCTCTCTAGAAATAGGCTTTGGTTTGCATCATGTACTTGGCAATGAAGCTCTTAATGCACCTATATCTTTCAAGCTCCCATATGGGCTGCGGGGACCTTAGGTGACCCTCTCGAATCATAGGTAAACCTTGGGCATCCTCCTTCCACATTCGATTCCCTTTTTGGGGGAGCCCTCCCTATGCCAGCCTCATCTTGTAGAACATTAGTGGCCATCCGTCCTTCATGCAAAACTTGAAGAGTAGAGGTTCCAAGTGACCACATAAGCGGTCCTTCTTATCGAGGGGATAAAACCTTTGGAATTCCTTCCAATGGGGAACCTGTCACAAGGTAAGGTGAAGGAGCCTTTGAACTACATTGCACGAAGAGTTGCATAAGCTAGGGAATAGTCAATACATCGATCTTCTCATTAGAGTAGAGTAGTTTCCAAATAGGGCATCTATGTCATCGTGGGTGTGTCCAACCATCATGAATCCCAGGTGCACTTGATCAAATACACCTAACCAAACAGTTTGTTTGTTATTCAACATCGGTTTCGCGGACTACACCATTTTGAGCAAAGATCTAGCATGTTATATGCAAAAGTTGTGCGCTCAGGGACTTCATGTTCGATTAAAGGTTCTCATGCAAGCTATCTCACGGGATGTAAAATTTGGGGCGACATCGTTTCATGCGGCCTGGTGATGACCTGAAGTCTAGAATAGCCTTAGCACTAGTTTTTCTTTCACATTTAGTACGTCTTTGGCGTGTTACGGGTCTCCAATTGACCATCTTTGTAAGGTCTCTTTTTTGGTGATGCCAATTTGGTCTAATGGAGTAAGGTTCATTCTCCACATCCTTCTCCTTCACTTGCAACCAAAAAAGTAGAAGCGGAATGTTATCAAGCGAGCCACGAGGGGCTATGGGCCATCTCACAAGGTCATGCGGTTGGGGCATTTACGCACGGGCTTTGGCGGCGCATAGAGATCTTTTCAGGCATTGGAAAAATGTTCATGATAGTAGCAGCTATCGAGCCTTCCCCTAACTTCACGTCAGACACAGCATGGTTTGGATCGGCAAAAACGATAACACCATAGGCATAAGCCATGTGGCAGCATTCATGCATGAGTGTGCACGCCTTCTCAACTAACTCATCTCTAGAAAGCCCTTGCACATGATTCGTCTCATTACTGGCTAACCCCTCATTCCCTCTGTCCTGCCAGTTTATGCGTTTTATCTAGTGATGACTTTAAGGTGTGAAACTTCGTAAAGTTGCTATATTTTACCATTTTTTGAAATCTGGATTTGATGGTTTACTAAGATGCGTACGCTAAAGAACTTCATAAAATCGCCAAAATTTGATAATATTGCATCCCAATTATAGTAAATTCGCCAAATTAATGGACATTTTACAGTAAAAACCTCAATTTTTTAGTAAAACATCCAATGCTACTAAATTCGTTTCTATAAAAATGTTGGAAAAATAGGAAACAATCGCCACTATTTCTATAGTTTAGAAGCAGCTAGAGGATGATAAAGTCATCACTGGTTTTATCTGACCTGGTGGGGTGCAAGCTTCCTCATGTCTATCAGGTTGAGCAGCAATGTCCTTCTTGTACCACAACACAAAAGTCCCCACAGCTTCACCCATTTTTTCTATTTCCATTTCGGGAATTGGTAGTGGTTGTCCATCGGAACATTCACAATTGAAGCGACAACCATACCCTGGGGACGGTCCGGTGTGATGGTGGCTCGAAATTGTGGACTCTTCCATACGCCACCTTTTTCCCGGTCGGAATCTGGAATTACATCAGCCATCCTGCAAACAAGAGGGTGTGAATAAGCGGCGCGATCCAAATAGCGAAAAGCTGCGGGATCATAAACCAATAGAAAAACTAGCAACGAAAAATAAAAATGGTCGGGGACTTTCGCCACCAGCGATCTTATCGAGCATGGGTAAACAGCGGTCGCGCTTTTGCAAACATTCACACTATTTGTTTCAATAAGAACTTCGTGCAAATGAAATTTCGAGGAGGCTAGCTAGTGGTTTCAACTCAAAGTTATCGATATTTGGGAGTTCTTTGGTCAATAGCAAGTGTAGATGGTTGAAGAAGGTATGGCGGACAGCGATCTCGTGGAACACCAAAGTTAAGCGATTGACTTACGAGAATAAAGCATTACTCATACCTCCACCGAATCGTTGGCGTCAGCGTCAACTTGTAGCCGAAGGACCCGTCGAAGGCTGCGGTGTCATAAAAGCGGTGTTTAGTTTCATCCACATGAAAGAAAGCATATACTTGAAACACGTTTACATTGTATAATAAACACACGAGTGCAGTTTTGCTTAGAACATCTATTTTTACATAGTTGCAACAAAGTATCGGGAGGTATCTTATCAATCCATGCAATACATAGTGATGTTAGATGCGGATACTCGAGGTTGTAGTTATAGTGAAATTGATTGCAACATAAGCGTTGAGTTCGCCGGTGAGGATATGCATCGAGAATAGGCCTCTTACCCCGAAACCACGGATTCGATGCGATTGCAGAATTCGAATGTGTAGTGGCGGCTTAAGCAGATTATCAGCGCCCTCGTCGGCGCCTTCAATGGATCGCGAATTCTGCGGCAAATCCTTGCCGAACAGCCCGGCCAGAAGCTTGACTCAGCGCCTCGAAGATCTTGCAAAACAATGAAATTTGAATTGGCTTTTTCCGCTTTCCGAATTGGTTTGTTCTCGAATTCAAATTTCGGTCATTTGTCCGTCAAGTAAACCCGGATTTTATTGGGGCATTTATGGCTGCATAATGAGGAGTCGAAATTACGGCCGAAATTGAGCGCGGACGTCAAGTGGATAAAGACCTTTAAATGCGGATTACTTGCCTTTTTGGGACGGGTATATTATTATACGACCGCATTTATGTTAGGGAATAAATACGACGTACGGCCGTAGGCCGGTAATTATTCTGCGACGCCATTATTATGGGCTGGCACGCGTTTTTTTCCAGCGCCATTATGAGGCGGGCAATTAATTTCAGACGCGCGTTCTATAAATTGAAACTCAAAACATTTAAAAACAAGTTTCGACTCGCGATTTCTTTTCGCCTAAGCGCCGACCTCCGGCGCCTTCTCGAGCCACTCCAAAATGACTTCGTATTTAGGTTTCGGCCGGCCAGCGATCCCATGGCACCTAAGGACTCCCTCGAGAAGGTAATTTCTAACATTTCAGCTCGGCAACGCCGCGGCGCGATCTTGCCTACTAGAACTTCTATTGTTTTCATAAGTATATTTGCTTTCGGCAAGATCGCGGACGCGGTCTTCCTTGCTAGGATTTTGTAATTTCTAGATAGCGGTCTTCATAAGTGTAGCTGCTCAACAAGATGTGACGGCGGTCTTCCTTGCTAGGTTTTGTAATTTCTAGATAGCGGTCTTCATAAGTGTAGCTGCTCAACAAGATCGCTGACGTGATGCGGTGAGAGCATAGACATCTTTCTTTGCGATGTTCATGAGTACTAGTGTAGTAGGTCATTAGGTTACGCGCGACAGCGTGTTTTCTTACCCGTGCTTAAGTGCTACACAGCGTCGCGGACGCGATAGTGTGGAGTTCTATTTTAGTTGCTTGGCGGGGATGCGGTCGCGTTCTCTCGATGGTTTATACCTTTTCGTTGCACCACATTATGCGACCTACCGGGCACTCACCACGGGCTTTTGTTTACAGACACTTGCTCTCTTAGAGGACCGGATGTCGAGGCCGTCAGGTATTATAACCCCTTCCAATGAAAAATGGTGTATTGAGATTGCGAGGGCTATCACAGCACATTAAGGGTGATCCTTGAAAGGACACGTGCACATTTGAATTTGGAAAAAGGCGAGGGCGTTGAACAAGTTGGCATAGTGGTGGCAATGTGGGAAGGCACGAAGAACAATGTGCAAGATGCTATCATATGCGGCGTGAGGACACACAAGCATTGCGGTTCACGGAGTACATTTTGAAATGGCGCAATTATGACCCGTCTCGATGGCGACCCGACAAAATGAACAAAGCCGACCACGGGGAAAAGCGTCCCCGTCGGCTAAGGGTTATGGCTGGTTGTTGCCATCCTATGAATCTCTCTTTGTCGGGGAATAAAGGAAAGCGAGGGACATATTGCTCGGGTTTCGGCATGCGAGAAATGGTTTGTCTGGACAAAGCCTCCATTTGTGCCTTGAAAGCGATTCGGGGCGAAAAGATGCCCTAAAGTGATGGACACCAATTGGCTAAGGCCGTGGCCAAGAAAAAAGTGTGAAGCCTATTGCTACTTTGGGAGAGACATCAGCACCAAAGAGGTTGTTCAAGAACCACAATCCCACGATAAACCCCTCGGTATTGTTAACCCTACTCTTCCTCTTGCTATGAAGGCCCGGATAGCACTACATGCGGTGGATTTATTCCAAAAAGCTCCCTCCTTTCAAAATTAGCCTCGGGGAATCGACACCCCACGAAGATAGCCCGCGCCCAGCGGGTTCTCAAACCCCCTCGATTACGGATGCCTCCTCTAGACTAGCATTGACATGGCCCCGCTTTTGCCATTCGGTCGAGTTGAAGTTCAATCGAAGAGGAGCATAAGATGGCGAGCAAACCACTTTCGAGAAGCTTGAGCGGTTCAAAGGTTCTACCCCTTAGGGGTTAATTGGTTTACAAAGATTTCTATTTTGATTGTGAACCTGCACCAGCAAACTTGACACACGAGAATGCGGTCAAATGACCATGTTCAAACTCTAGTTAGAAGCTTCAAGACATACCAGCGAGAGGTCCTCACCCCTGGCGGCGTCGTTCGTTTGACCCTATTACCAAGTAACTAATTCTTTATCTTTTGGACACTTTCGTTATGTAGATTTGACTGACGGTTTGTCTATCTTTCGGGAGGAGGGTGACATGGAGCAATCGGAAGATTTGAAGGGCAAGAAATTTTATATTATTTCGGCAACCCGGTATTTCTTGTTGCACAACTCCTTTGTTCGGTCATCGGTGAGTTTGCAACAACGAGAATTTGCCAAAGTATATGTTAGAAGAAGATCGCGGGGTGCTCAGCGGAAATCTTCTGAGACAAGGAATATATAGAGTTGAGTATTCAATGCAGCGAAGTAATTGCAAACAATTGGTGTCTGAGAGAGCCAGCGATTGAAAAGCTGCAACAACTTAGTCATCGACACAAGGCTTATGGTTGCCCTCCACAAGGACCTATAGGGACGACTAAAACTTCAGCTTGGAAGGTATTTATTTGTTTTCTACTTCGCCAAGTTCGCGGCGCAGCGATCTTGATGACCTTGAAATTGCTTACTGCGGGATTTCCATGAAATTACAGCGACCACCTTGAAAGTCACGGGAGCTTAAGGATGAAAAACAATTCATTTTTATGGATGAGAAGGTTTTCAAGAAGTTAATGGAAGTTGCGGTATGTGGGTGAGTCGTAAACTAAGTGGCGACCATGGTGACTTTCGGACAAACCATCGAAAGACTTCTTTAACAAGACACGGCTCCGGTTACTATGAGGTATGTCGAATGCGCGGAGGTGTCCACCGGTATTTTCGATGAGATTATAGAAGGCAAGACCTATTTAAAGGTGCGGTCGAGGGTTATAGCGGAGATTTGATTGCAAACAACGGGCAGCCGACATCAGAACCCTCACTTTTATGAGGAGAAATTTTATCTTATGCCACTAATTTCTTTGCAAAAGGATTTCTATATTTTGGGCAATTGCTTAGGGCTTTTCGATTTGGTGAGCGAGAGAATCTTGGATATATCGGATCGTCTGAGAATCACGTGAAGGCTAACTATAACAAGGATCATACACTTGGTAACCTACACGTGGCCTTTGCTACGGGAGCCGGTCGGGGAATATTCTAAAGCCGGAGGAGGCTAGAAAAAGAAAGGAAAAGAGAAATATTGTCATAGCGGTGACAAAGGATGGCATCCCTACTTCCTCCCAAGTGTCGGAGAATGCGACATATTTTGATATTTATTGACATCAGATCTAGGGATAAACAAGGTATGGGATTGCAAGAAATATGAGATCTATTTACAAGGATAGCTACCAAATGAATGCAAAGTTTATCACTTGGTCATTATCATGCGCTCGTGAATTTGCCCAATTGCTTATACGGTCGGGAAGCAAATTCAGGCGGTGGGTACCTATCTTTAGGTTCCTATGAAGAAATGGGATGGGAGAGCAAGCGAAGGGTGAAAGAACATCAGTACTTTATTAGTCATATGTGCATTAACAGGGTGATGTTCGTGTGTAGCACTGTGCAACCCGAGTTGGAGCTTCACCCCTCTCTCCACGGCAAGGCTCCTAAGTCAACACCATTGCCTCCAATCACGCTAACGGTAATGGGGATGCGGCGAGAAGATAAAAAGAAATATCGGACTCTTTTACGGGCAAACCAAGATTCAAATGGCGGCAATGGAAGGAGATCTTGTATTGAAATGCCCGGCTGAAAACCTCCTATGCCTACCATATTGTTGAATGGTGGTGCTTGCCCGATAGTTGCGTTGGATTTCTTTTTGGTTGGGGCGGCTTCGTGTTTCTTTTATGCAAGGCAAAAGCGTGGCTTTAAAGTTCAGGTAAAGTGTGCGATTTCTGGGCGTTCTTTGAAGCAGCTAGATAAAATGGCCAATCAAGTCTTAGATGGGTTTGAGGAAGAGCGAAGCAGAGAATGTTGAGCGATCCAGCTCAACCCGACATCGATATCACCAAAAACACAGATCTATCAAAGTTGGATTCCATTTTGGAAAACCTCGATGATAAGTCCTCTGAAGAGAATGCAAGAAACAAAGCGCTTGCTTGAAGAGGCGGAAAAAGGTATAGAAGCCACGGAGCCCACTTTTCAAAAATTGAGTGCACTTAATGAGAAGCTTGATGGGTACATGCCTTTCTTGTGAGGCGAACATAAGTTTGAATCGTGGAAGTAGAACACATGGAAGCAGAACCACCCCAGCACATGGAAGCGGACCAACGGCACATGGAAGTGACCAAGATGAGGTTCTTGGGACACAGGAGCATGGTACGGCAAAAGCGAAGCTCTCTCATCCAGCCGGAGAATGCTCTTGCATCGGAGAAGGAACTTATAGCGGGGGGCGGTCACGGTGGGCAGTGAAAGAATGGGAGCACTGATTCACATCTAGCCGCATCGCAAAGGCCATGGGTGTTGTACTTCCGAGGTCCGCAAGGTTATTGAGAGATGGACACAACACAAGCTATGGAATTGGGTAGAGAGCATGTCACCGCATGGCCAATGAAATGGGTGTGATACACGATCAAGTATCGGAAACACAATCGAATAATTATTTCCTTCAATCGATAATTATGTTGTATATTACTTCCTTCAATGGAAATTTTGTTTCTAAATTTTGGTTTTGTCTTTACCCATACCTTTTACCATATGTTTAATGCTAAAAATAATAATGCGACATGATCCTCTGTAACAATTATATGGCTTTAAATCTTTGAATTTTGTGTGATATCCTTGCTCCTCGGTACCTTCTTTTAACACAATGCTCTCATATGGTTTTAATAAAGGCTCATTATTTTTGTCTCCTTTCAATTTCTGCGAAGAAAGATGGCGTTCGCTTCTTCGCGAGAAGTTTTAACACTCCCTCCTACTACGTTCTACTAGCGGTGAACCTTTGTATTAGCTGTAAAAATTATATTTCGAATAACAACTGAAGCATTTGCAGAATTTGTGCAAAAAAGCGCCAACTTTTACTCAATTGGTAGTAGTTTTTGCACTATATGGCTACCAGCTAACCTATTTCATGCTAAAGCGAGAATTCCAAATTTCTCTAATTAATGAATTCATGCTTTGTTTAAAGGGGATTGTCTAATAGATCTTTTAGGCCTCCCATAGACATAAATACTCTCTCTCTCTCTCTCTCTCTCTCTCTCTCTCTCTCTCTCTCTCTCTCTCTCTCTCTCTCTCTCTCTCTCTCTCTCTCTCTCTGCTTAATGGGCACCATATGTCCGATCTCACATGCATAGAAAGTGGGTGGGCCCCAAGCTTATTTGCTTGCTTCATTGTCCAGGAACAAGCTTTAGCCTATTGCATCAATTCGCGACGGTCCCACAGTCTGGGATTGAGACGGTAGATGGGGCGGCCCGCCAATTGCAGCGAGCGAGACTATGTTGTTGCGATTACGATGTTATTGAAGATGAAAGCCATACTCTTACGAAAGGTTTTGCTTTTGAGATAGTCCCAATCATTTTTTAGACCTTAGCATTCCATTCCACGCTTCATTAACTTCTCAAAGACACCATCATTGCCATGACTTGGCATTATATATACTTGAGGTTCTAGATAAGCGTCGCAATTCTGGAGCCCTCGGTAGTCATTATCTAAGCTTGTCTAGTATCATCATTCTGCAAAGGTTTTTCCCTTGAAAACCTTTCTTCGGTGGGTTTTTAATCCTAGTAGTAATGATTGTACTAGCCCATTGTATGGGTCCCATGACCTATTGGTCTCCGTGGACGTTAAAAAACTATTCTATTCTATTCTATTTTCAATTTTTGTCAAAATGTTAATGGCCATCGATCCGCACAATACCGGATTATACCATCGAGCAATGGCTCAATCAACATAACAAAAAAAACCCAAAACATGCACAAAAAATTATTAAAATAGATGATATCAATAAACCCGCAATATTTGCATCCGGTATGGCATGGTTGGACCAAGATTTGGGGCTTGTATCATATGACAAATCATATGCAAGGGCATATTTTCACTAAATCGAAGCTTGTTAGCGGGTAAAGGTGGGCGGCCAAAAATCGGTTGTGGGTGACGTTTTTGTGGGCTTCTCGCGGTGCATGGTATGAGGATAGAAGGAAAGGGCTGCGCATATGGGCATGTTTCTTGGGCAGACAAGTCACGGTTTCATGCTGCTGTCGTCGATTCAAACCTATTTAGGTTGGATCCAAGCGAGGTTCAGGGGCATTCAGGTCGGATTTAAGGCTATCTCAATGTTGTAGTTTGATTATCACTCTGTTTGAAGGCGTGTTGAGAGGACACGAGGCATCCGCACTAAGGCGGCAAGGGCACGTGATACTCGTGTATCCACATTCGAACAAAAACAACAAGGCGTAGCAAAGGCGTGTTTTTACGAATGGCACCCTTCAATTGTATGAACAACTCTCGTGGTTTTGGTTGGGCTTCGAACGCCTGGAGGTTGGGTTTCTCCGGCCCTGGTTCTGTGTTGTTTTTTGGTGGGCCCGCCAAGCTCCCGCGGCGCGATATGGGCAAATATGGGCGGATTGTAGCTACTAGGCTTTTGGCGGATATATGGGATTTCACATCGCAGACCCGCGAATGAGCTTTGCGACTCCATACGGCTATTATAATGTATATTCATACATAGTATACTTCAATCTATACACATAAAAATGCACATAACACCATTGCATTCACAAAAGACACATAAGAACAAATGAGAGTGAAGAACAGATAAGAAGAACTTAGAGTCAAGTAGTGATATTTACTGAGAACGTGCCATAACACAAACAAGACTGCAATTTCAGCAGAAAGTACATGCTTGAACAACAAAACTCAACAAACTAGGTTTCCAAATTTGGTCGAAGAAGAACTGCAACACGAGGCAGCCCCGCTTATCTCCACCAACAAGATCCCGCCTTTATCTTGTAGAGTCATGTCTATCCTGAGCCTCATCGGCCAAAGAATAATCCTTTAGAAACCATAGCCATAGTTGGAAACCAAGTGCTGGAGTAGCCATAGCTAGAAACCGAACATGTATCTAAACCCCAGGAAGCCAAGCTTTATGCAAAACTCGACCACAATTTCGAGCCTCTTGTTTTTACGGGCCGGTAAGCGAAAAGCGTAAGCTTACCCTCTCGTGACTTTTGCCCCAGAAGTTGAAATACAGCTTGAAGAAGGCCTGATCTTCCCTCACAAAATCAAACAATGGCCTCACCGCATCGCCGCTGGCCCTCATTGCCTCATCTCCTGCGCCTGCATCGCCTCATCTGCCCAGCTCCACCGCCCACCATGCTCGGACGCGGCCACCATGAATTTGCAAAATTACCCAAAGGTCCAAAAAAATTCTAACAAAACCCTAACCCCTATTTTCAGCCAAACCATTCACATTCGGCTCAAAAGCATAGAACATAGTCTCAACTATAGGGTTTTTTTGTGCGAAGATAGAAGGAAAGACAACGAAAATCAGAAAGAGAAGAGGTGTCAAAAGTCAACTGGACCTGACTCTCAACAGAAATACAAGAAATACCGTCAATGGACAGACTTCTATTGTTTTGAACATTTGTAAATTTTGTCTATCATCCTCTCTGCTAGCAGAAAAGGTAACCTGTCCCTTTCCAAAATTTGGCCAAATATTAAAATTTGCCATTGAATCTACTTTTAGGCCTTGCACAATATGCTCATATTTCAGAATTGCTTCACAATCTGTTGGTTGTAGTTGCTGCGAGCAAATAGCATGTGACAACTTGTAATTGCATCTTTAAACAAATATTGCTCCAGTAGCTCCAAATCTAGATTAAATTGTAATCACCAGAAATAAAATCTATTATTAACCCTACAGAAAATTCAGGGCTAACTGAGGAGCTTTCATTATATATTAACGAGGTTTTGTACTAGTTTGTTATTCAACTTTGTTGGCAAGGCCAGCATGAAATTTGCAGCAGGATCTCCAGACCATCCTTTTTTAGCTTGAGTTTTGAATTTGATATTAGCCCCAGTTCTCATGAGACCACCTGTTCATATATCATATCACAGAAGTAATGCAGTGTCAATAAAGAACCTTTGTAACAAAACCCCGCAGTGTCAATTCCTTTGATTAGATGAGATCAGAACTTAGGCACCTAATACCTTTTAATTTGCTGCATCCCTGCCCAGTATCTTTGTATTCGACAAAAAGCTTTCCTTTATTAGGGGATGGACATGCCAGCTAACATCGGACGAGGTTTAACCAAGGCAAAAAGGAGAGAAGAGCGTGCATTGCTGATGCAACTAAGAATATAAGATCAGTTTACACTTACTGGTCAGATTTTTTTCTTCATTTTTCCCACAATTCCTTTGCTGCCCTCTTTTCGGATTTAGGATTATGGGACCTGTAATCAGAAGAGTTTTTAATCAGGCTTTGAAAACGTGAAAATAAGTAGTTTGCTTCCATACTTGAAAATATTTTATTCTCTATGCTATAACGTGTTAAGCAACATGATTAAGAGGCATTATACCCACCATAGCAATGCTTAATTACACAACTAATTGAAGCGAGAAAATGGAATCCATTCTAAATTTCACGAGATGTTGGAAGAACTACACTCATAGCACATGACCTAAGTAAAGCCTACACATTTTAGCTCACCTAAATGCTAATTGAAATATGAATGTACCTTCTCCATATAAATATCAAAAGTTAGTTGTGATAGGATGCAGTTACCCTTGAGCAATTTTTCCCAGTGCAACTTCACGGCTGCGTTCTGTCTCTTCCAAAGTCTGCAGTCATTATTAAGATTTTTATGTACGATTAAATTCTAGTGACCTGTATGGTGAAATGATATCTTAATTTAAATGACTGTGACAAGACAGTTAAAAGATCAGGTAGCTGCAGGCAATAGCCTCCTACACATCTGCAGTCCAAGAAATATCTCTATATATATACAGAAAAGAAGATCCTGTATTGCTTGCAGCCGAACGTACACCAACCAAAATCACATAATAGAAGCTAAATCATGGTGCTAGATGATGCAAATCACATCTGAACTATGTGTATATGCATCCTCATACAATCTAGACGGTACAAAAAATAAAAGTTAGCTTACTTCATATGTAAAGGAAGGGTCACATTGCCGTATCATTATCCCTGCAAAAATTGCAAGAACCTGCAAATCAACAGATCATTTTATGTCCACACAGGGAGAAGTAAAACATGAACTAAAATCATTAGTTCTGAAATTTGGCTTTACTGTAAGTCTAACAATTGCATACTATGTATCAGGCTCTGATATTGCATTGGAACCATCCCATCAAACAAGAAGTTTACTGGCTTACATAAAAACGAATAAAAATAGTAATATGGTAATGTAGATTCTCTCACGAATCTAGCATGTCGAACAATAATGGATTATGTTATTATTTTCATAGCAAATTTGTTCATGAAGACGAGCACAAAAATGACCAACCTCTGCAATTGAAAGGGCAAAAGATACCCACATTGCTGAGCTGAAAAGCTTATCTACCTATAAAGGAGAATGCACATAGGATATTAGAACACCATGCAGTCTTTTTGAAAAGAAGCTTTTAACTTTCACCTTTTCCTCAGTAAATCGTGTTGACTGAAAACTGTTCACAGTGGATGTCCTCTGCCATAAAAGCATACACCTAGAGCGTTACCACTATCGTATTAGTAATAAAAACTTCTAGCTTTGCTGCTGGAATATTATTAGCAAAATTCTAAAAAAATGCCATGTACATCATATTGCAAACATAGTGTGCATTGATGATCACTATTATCTTAACATCTAGGAGCATGCAACTATCGACGTGGTTCTATCCTATTAGACACATTTCTTTTCTCCACTGAAATTGGCAATAAGCTGAAAAGTGAATGTAATCCTTTACTCATAAACAATGGAACAAAAAGCACCAATTACCTTTGAGAACAAGGCCAGGGCAAAAGCACCAGAGCCAACTGCTGCAATAATGACAAAGATGACACTAGCAATAAATGACATTTTAGATGTTTTCACGATGCCCAATGCTCCTGTTAGGATGGTCACAACTCCTAGAATTATTAAGCACCTGTTGATGATTACACACTCTTGTCAAAAAAGCTACATGCTTGGCAAAGACAAAAGCAAATGCCATGAGACAAAATCTACTAAAAAACTGTTAGCTAAATAATGAGTTTGCCAAAGACATGACTATGTTTTCATTCTATTACTTATAAAAGTAAGGAATTAATTTTTTCTAAGCTCTCACCAACCAAGAGACTGTTATTGCCCGGCCTTGTATTTCTATTACCATCGCCAACATCAATGCTCCGCATAACTGGACCAAAATAAAAAACTAAAGGTGAGGAGCTTCGCTTGAAAAATTAAGTAACCTTAAAGCATAAGATACAAAAGTTTAAGACTTGAGAACATATGTCTAAGCCAACATCAAGATAGAGAAAGCTATTGAATGAAGTAACTCACCATGATAAAGACATTAAGAATCCTTAAAGAGACGAGCAAAGAAGTGCTTCTTTGTGATTCCCTTAATAATGGCATTTTGTTTCTTTGGTCTGCAAGCCCAGTGAATTCACTCCATTCAAAAGCATCTATACAAGACGCTTGCCACAATTTTTGGGCAGAAGGGTAACAAAAAATATGGTCAATAGCTTCTATTAATGAACATGAGACAAACTTCATACCTTATTATGGACTTTTTCAAGCAATAAGAAGCTGCAAAAGATGGACCACCAGTGGTAAAATTTGGAGTCCACAGCCTAACCCACCTTGCATCTACAAGAGAAATGGGAGAATAGCATAAAAGCCGGTTTCAAATTAGAAACGGGTACGCATTCCAGGTTCAAATAAATTTTGCGCGAAAGAAATTCTCAAGCCTAGGATAAAATAAGTTAGAGCTCTACAGCATTCACTGTGTAAAACAGGGGTAAGTACATTTTGTTCCTGATTTTCCTCCATTTTAATATAATGCTTCATAGTTGATATCTATCACAAGTGATTATCAGTTGGTATAGATCTTAAAAATATTGTCTTGCTATTTTCTAATAATAAGAACGTCAGTAACTATTAGATTATAAGATATCTTATGCAATCTTCAGCATAAACGACCTTTTACCATCAAGATAAACATGCTTGCAGTTTTAAAATGCAGGAATCGACATTTTTGCTAGTATTATTTCTGTTTCTTGCTCATTGTTAATGGTAGCTACACTGCATATCAAAATCTTGAACTGGTGCTCCAGTTGATAGATAAAAGTCACCCTTCTCTTCTAAAATGAAGCTTTTGCTCAGAATATATACTTTAGATACAGAATAATTGGTATCGTGTGAAAAACACTAACCATCCAAGAAAGAGATTCTATCTTGATTACAGAGACAGCATTTTATATTTGTACAATTTATGTCCCTGCAGGTTTATGAAATTGGAAGAAATGAGATTAAACCTCTCATGCGATTTATACCATCTGAAGCCAAATTGATCTCTTTCTTTTAGGCACGCCTATAAACTAATCACCTATCTAAGGGGCAGAAATCAAAAAGAGGAAAATGACAGATGGTGCAGCAGTAGTGAACTTGCATTTTAGGAGGATACAAAGATACAGAGAATTAGATGATCCTTTAGGACTCCTGTTCTAGATGCAATATTGCATGTGGTTGGCTTCGCAAAACTTTCTTTTAAAAGTCTCGTCATCCTGAACATTTGCATAAGCTCTTATTATGCAGCTGGGCAAATGAGATTTGGTTGGATTCTTTGGCAACCTCATTGGATATATAGGCCTTGTCATAAGCTCTGAGCATTCCCTTTGCATTTTTGTTTGACCTAGGGAATGACTAGATGCCAAGAGCACCAGATGCCCATTTTGAGAAAGTTTGAGATCTTAATTTTTCTGCGCATGTCTTCTTTGAAATTAAGGTGGATGCATAAGGACATTTTTCAGGGTTTAAGAATCCCTGTCTACCAAAAAGAAAAAAAGCCAAAATGCTGTTAGATAGCCTAAGTCAGTGCATTGGAAGCCCTTTGTAATGGATGTCTTGCGATACACAATAGGCAAGATGAATGCAAAAAGTTGATGACTGAGACTCATAACTTACCTTATGATCTTCAGGATATATACCATCTGCATCCCTTTATTTCCCCGACAGGCGCCACCCTTCCTCATTCTGTTTCAAAAGGAGAATAGAAACAAAACCTTCAGTTCTAAGAATGAGCTGCAAAAAGGGACAGGGTGTCACCTTTTAGAAGCTGCATTCTCAAATTCGATCTGGTATCCGCCAACCGTAATACGCTAATGACGTGGTATCTACAAGAATATAATAGCATGCACACCGGAGCCATTACGCCCCCAAAATAGATTTGGGCGTAGGTGGGCCGGAAAATTTATTCGGTCTATGGTCTGAGGGGCGTTGTTTTTTTGTCTCTGCTTTGCATGGTCAGAAATAGCAATTCTTGGGTTCATAGGTGCTAAGAACAGCCCGATGTAGGCGGCCGGACAGCTGGAGCCGCGTTCAAATGTTGCCTCTAGCGAAATAGGCCTGCGATGGCATCTTGGGTTTCTTCTTCGTTCTTGTTGCTTCTGATTACAACTGCGACCTCCACCCATTTCAGTTCTTGCCTTTTTTTCGCCATTGCAAATGCATCAGTTGGATGCAGAAATTATTGCCCGAAAGTTTTCTCTGAATTTGCGTCATGTAGAAGCCTGTTTTGCTGCTTTTGCCGGAGTTGATTTGTTGGATGGATTGCCATGAACGTTTTTGTTTTAGCAAGTAGAGAATGTGGTTTATGCTTGCTTTGCTTCCATTTCAGTTGTAGCAAGCAGAGAACATTTCGGCCCTCTTATATCATCTTCAGTGCTTCCTTCCACTGGCCTTTGGATTTGCGAGAACATTTTTCATCCCTGGTAGTTGTTACCAGATATCCTATCTTGGTTTAGGTGTGGTAGATTGTGCACCTTCAGATAGATTGTGCTCTGAGAGATTGTGCAGCTTCCGGCAGCTTGTGGACTGATTGCAAAAATATTTTCTTGCCTTGCCAATGAATGGTTGATGGCACTGTATTTCTGATTCGCAGACGTATTTTTATACATGTATATGGCATATGGGGAGCGTTGTGGTATACAGGGGTGTGAGGTGTAAAATGCCTTGCCCTTGATTTAGTATATTCTCGTGATTATGCTTTCATCCAATGCACAAGAAAAAATTAACACATAGAGACATTAACACATACAATTTTGATGGCCCATTTTTGGGTTGTCCCTAGGGGCAAACCCTTGCTTATGTGGATTGTGGTATATCTTGGGTATATCTTTGGAATATACCAGGGATATGTTGATGACTGCTCCAAACCCATTGTTCCAGATGTAAACTGGCGGTTAGCTGCGTTCTAGATTGCGGATGTTCCAACCGGATAATTGTAAGCTCCAATATGATGAATAAGAACACATCTCGGTTCGACCATTGTGAACTTGAAAAGGAATCAATCTGTTGAGCTATAGAGAATATCTATGATGCAAGTTCTCTAGGAAAAGACTCGTTTTGACGAGATTAAAAGAGGTGCAAAACCCAATCTTTCTGCAGAGCAAAACATAATGGGAGGATCAGATGAAGGAAGTGGTCGGTCTACAATATCCCTTCCAGTGTATGAGGATTTTTCAGCCACTGGAGACAAACTTGGAGCCCAGAGCTCTGAATGCAGTTCTAGTAGCTATGCGAAAAAACTGTTAAAAATATGAGACACACACAACTTTTCCCACAAGACAAGACAATGTTTCATTCATATGAGATACATTTCTATTCATCAATATGTGCCACAATAGACTAGTGCCACAATAGGCAAGAGTGCTATATGTGAAGCACGTGCCATATATAGCAAAAGGTAAAGATGCCATAGAAAGGAGATTCCGAACACCCTCCCTGCAACTTTAGCCTTTTGAACAAAATAATTGTATCTCATATTTAAAGATGCCTCCAACCATCCCTCCCTGCATCTTTAATCTAGTGCTTGGATCAAAAAAAACCTTTTGTGGGTCAAAGGAAAAAACCCAAGCACTTTGAGAACAACTCAAGTAACAACAAAAAGATTCAACAATTCCAAACTTCGCTTTTGCATTTCTTTTTTTTGAAGTCCTAATGCTTTTTGGTGAAGATGTCAGCGACCATCGCCGGACGTTGGACAATATTTAAGCACAATAGTCTTTTTCGTACTTCCAATTTGATATAATGATAGTGTAGCTCAATATGTTTAGATTTAGAATGGAAAACCTCATCCTTTGTCAATGCAATTGTACCTTGATTATCACACATTAGTAAAGTAGGCCCCACCGAAGTCCGATGGAAATAATCCATCAACCGCCGCAACACGAATCTAAGATCCGTTAGGCCGCTTCTAAGCTCGCTTCGGCGTGCAATAGCAAAATCATCACGAGGAACCTCATGAACAAGGATAATTAAAACCTCATTAAAACCTTAGCTTTTTGTGGTTCGTTCCTAAACGATCTGCGTGATGATGATGGGATCTTTCACCGAAAGCATTAGGACTTGAAACAAGAAATGTGCAAAGCTGACTCTTGGAATTGTTGAATCTTTTGTTGTTACTTGAGTTGTTACGAAAGTGCTTGGGTTTTTCTTTTAACCCACAAAAGGTTTTTGATCCAAGCACTAGATTAAAGATGGGGAGGGATGGTTGGAGGCATCTTTAAATATGAGAGATACAATTATTTTGTTCAAATTATTTTGTTCAAAAGGCTAAAGTTGCGAGGGAGGGTGTTCGAATCCCTTCATGGCACCTTTACCTTTTGCCATATATGGCATGTGCTTCACATATAGCACTCTTGCCTATTGTGGCACTAGTCTATTGTGGCAATATATTGATGTATAAATATGTATGTCATATGAATGAAACATTGTCTTGTCTTGTGGGAAAAGTTGTGTGTGTCTCATATTTTTAACATGGCATCGAGCCAAGTTCTTACATTTATTACTTTGGGCTCTCGGGACAAAGACACTTTATATTTTGTATGGATCTGGCTTCTCTGTTTGGAAGCTTAAGATGGAGTTGGTATTGGAAAGTGATAAGCTTTTTGATTACGTTACAGGTAAAATCCGTGTTCCAACACAACCATTGACTAGTGCTGGAGTTCTTGCCAGCAGTGGAACTGAATACGATACTTGGGTCAAGCTTTTAGCTAACTGGGAAGAACAAGGTGCAAAGCACTGTGGATTGCCACCAAAATGCTATTATGAATAAAGCTTTATAAATGTATCTTCACGCATGCATGCATGCATTTGCATTTGCATGTAATGCATCGACCGACCGACCGATCGAATCGATCGACCAATCGAATCGAATCGACCGAGACCTAATCGATCAATCGCATTGCGACCATTGCATTCCATTGCATTGTATCGACCGACCTAATTCCAATGCATGCACGCATACGCATTTACGTACGCATTGCATCGCATTTACGTATGGCCGCATTGCATGCACCGAATCGACCGACCGAACGACCGACCAATAAAACCAAACCAAACAGGGTTACTAACTGTCCTTCCGGTAGAGCCAATTGTAAGGGATACCAAAACGAGTACGTAAAAGTTCTCGAGCTTTCCAATAGGCACCAAATGACTTTAAGATGCCGCCAATCGTCCGAGGTAATCGCATTATGTTGGCCCCACACAAGATGCACACCAACATACTTCAAACTCATCGGCACAATGTCCTCTAGGAGGTCTTGATATTGCACTAGGATCTAGCATACCTGCGTCAACAAGCTCTTTCAATCTTCTTCTCCTAGTGGTTGCAGCAAATCCTGCCAAATAGATCATCCATGGCGCCTAGGAAAGAAGCTCAATGCCTCAAGGGAAACAAGAAAAAAGAGAAGGGATGGGGAAGATCATGAGAATGCTAGACGCTTAAAAGAGGCTATAAAAGAATGGGTGCATTAAAAGCGGAAACAGAACTGGCACCTTTCATGGAAAACCCATTGGGGTATTTTTATTTTGAGATTGCACTTGCCATGCAAAAAAACTCAAATGAACTTTTTTTGGAAGGCTCCAGACTTTTCTAGGATAATATATGAAGAAGAACCTAGACTTATGCTTCTGAGGGAATGGGCACTTTATGATTCCAACAGTTTCTTCTTCATATGTTGCTACCAAGCTGAAGACATAGACAGAAGGTGGTTCAAAAAAGTTGAAATTGTTGTTAGCTCGTATGCAAATTGCATTAAGCGGAATCAGCCAGAAGCTTGGTATATATGAGTGGATACAAAGATAATAATGAAGAGGGGTTGAAGACATTTTCAAGAAGTTTATGGACTTTGAGAGCTGTACTATAAGACTTTCTACGGGGATCATGGCTATTGTTCTAAGGTCTCATCGATTGATGTAGTATATGAGGTAATAGCGATATTAGAATCTCAATGAGAAGAGGATAAAAACTTTTGCAAATCAATTTTGGAAAGCATGTGTTGACTTTTCACCAACTAATTGGAAGGATTTGTAGCTTAATTTGGGTATAAAGGCGATAACGAAGATTCCGACACTTTAACATAGGTCTTGGACAAAGTGCGAGATGGTTTCCACGTCGGCAATACACCCGTCCGTCGCATGCGCCTCAGGTGATAATAGAGCGTGGTAAGTCAGCATGAGGCATGGACAACGTGCCAAGATGGCTTCCCGCGATTCCCGCGTGGCTGCCAGGTATGCTCTAGGTCCGTCCGCTTTGCCTTGGCTGATAATTGGGGGTTTTGGCGGATGATTGGGGCATGACCGTCATAGTAGGTCTTGGATGGCGTGTTAAGATGGTTTCCATGTCAGCAACAAATCCTTGATGGACGAAACCTCTAAGTGCCAGCTTGCAACCCTCCCACTTGGGAGAAAAATGATCAAGTGCCACGCAAATATTGCTTGGTTTATGGCCATTCGTAAAATCATGCCCATATCTTTTTTTTGCTATTAGGACTTCATTTGGTTTAAATTTACTTGGTTTCTTTAGTTTAATTGGATTTTTAGATCAAGAAAAAATGCTTAGGAAACAAAGTGATGCTCAATTCTATGAAAGTATTGGGTCTGCAGCAAAAGCAGCCACCGCATTTCCAGTCTTCATTTTTCTATTTTGCGCTGATGCAGAGTCGCCATGTGTTGTTAAGATTGCGACACAAAAATTAGCTTCTGATGGAATTAGATATTCTATTTATCCTATTACAAGCGTTCACAACATTGAGCATTCAGAGCTATTAGTAGAGCAGCATCATGCTTAATTGTTATTGCTTCTAAACTGGAGCACACAATTTATGACCTAAGACGTCTGCCAAAGCTTAGAGTTGTTTCAATTTTTGTTGTTGATAATCATAGACCTATTCATCTTAATAGTTTGAGTGACAATAACACATAAGTTGTGGTATTGTACATTAAAGAAGATGAGTCCAAAGTGGATCTGATGTATAATTTTGATGTGGCTCTAGTCTTGCTCTCTTTCGGCTCGAAGTTCCACTTTTGAAGATCACCTTGTGGATTTTCCATGAAGGGTACCACTTATGTTTCCTCTTTAGTGCACCCATACCTTTATAGCCTCTTTTAAGCGTCTAGCATTCTTTTCTTTTTCTTGTTTCTTCTACATCTTATTCATCGTGCGATTCATCTTGATCTTCATCTTCAAGATCAGGTTCTGTTGTTAAATCTGATTAGGTAGCAAGACTAGCCACATCAAGATAGCTCAAATGGACGCCTGGAAGCTCAAATGGGTGCCTACAAGAACTCAAATTGCAAGTTTCCAACGGCTATATTTACGAAATATGGGAGAGAGAAAGATGAACGTTAGACGCTCGAAGTGCGCCACCGACTGGACCTCGGGAGGATTCTCCAGACCCAATGGATGAGGCCTTGCTCGAGGCTGTTCTCCAGGGTCTGGGAATTACTCAGGTCCCTGAAGATTTCCAAGGCTCTATCAATTTAGTATAAATTTTTTGATCATAGTAACCCGAGTTTCTAGATCTAGAATAGGTTTCTGTAGGATAGGATTCAACACTTTCTTTCTTTGCATCCTTTGTTTTGATAGGCCAGGATCCCTGAGAGTTGCTGCTCACAATTCGCAACCCTTTCTGGGGGGTAGATTTGAGAGAAATCTGTTCACCATGAGTGTTCCCCACGGATTGGGAGTTGAACCGGGTCTAACATTGGGCAGCCTTCTTTGATCTCGGCCCGGCTCAATTCATTGGTGATATCAAAGTGGTAGTTTGGAGGTTTTCACCATAAATTAGCTTTTTCTTGATTGCTTCTAGGGATGCGTACCAGCAGGCACTGGGCACCTCTTTAGACGGGTTTTTAAGAGTTTTTAGATTGCTTCTTGGCGAGTGGTATCGCTATCTCCTAGATTCCCTATGTCCCGGGAAGGGTGCTTGATTAATTTTCTCGGTGCAAAGGGGAAGTTCTTGAACCGCCTTCTCTTTGTATTTGCACTCGTCGTCCTTCCGGCTCCCTTTCCGCCCCCCTTTGATGCCGCCTCTCAATGTCGAAAGCCAAGAACGGTGGGGGCTGGATCCTCAGGGGTAAGGATAACATAGAAGATGAAGAATGGACCCAAATCTTTTGGCTCGATGACAAGAGGGACCGGGGATGGAAATTGCTCAAAAGAAATTCATATAGGGCTTGAAATTATCAAGGACCAAGCAGAGAGTGGTCAGGCTGCGGTATGCATGAGTGTTCAAGAAGAGGTAGCTATCCACAAACATGCAAGGAAAAAATGGTCTTGTTGGCCAGAGATTAAGGAAGGAAGAGCCAATGACGAGGATTGGATTTGGAATATGTGGGGGTTTGCACAAGAAATGGACACACGCCTCAGTATAAACTCATAACGGTAAAAACAAGGACATCCGGGAAAACTAACATTTGTAGCCTAAAAAACAAGATCTTGGGGGCTTCCATGGACGAAATGTTAGCCAAGGTTAAGGACCTCATTATCCATCGGAGCGAATTGAAAGGGGCTACCAAGGCAAGCATCCGGTTGATTAGAAGGTGGGAAGGAGCGGAAGATCATGTCATCTAAAGGCAACTGAAGGGATTTTGAGCAACCTTTAAAAAAAGAAGAAATTAGAAAGTGATTGTGACGCCCCTACTCATATACAGTGCACTTCACCGTGATACAAACAGAGTTCATCCCCATACCAGCTCCATGCTAATATAAGGGCCCTCCCATTATCACCGCAACCTTGAAGAGTTCCAGTGGGAAGAATGAAGGGGTCCTTTTACCTATCTCCCCTCGGGGCCTACCTAGCTACTAGGCGTAAACATACATGTCGGTGGTACATACATCAACATCATATGACCATCAATGGAAGGATGGTCCTCCACATATCTGCATAGACAAAGATCGGCACATCACATAGGGAATCCTACCCAAGGCTCGGACTCTCAAAGGGATGACCGACGGCTTGGGTCTCGAGTTCATTGCGCAGAATTCATGGCAATGGATTTGGGCGGCATGGAAACATGGCATGGGTTGTCCACTCCATCCCCCCTCCGTGCACACTTTCGATGAATAGGCTGAAAAGTTTTGGGACTGGATGTAGCCTCACGGATGCATAGCCAAAGGGGCTATTCCCCGGTTGCATCTCCCGTTCGATGGGCCCGGTGGGGATCACTTTCCCTCGAGAGATCTCCCATCTTTGACTCAAGGTGACTAGAGGGCCCTTTGCAGACTTGAACCCAATGGAAAGTGTTCACCACTTTCGCAAGTCGAGCCCATGCCTTACCCACACTCGGTGGTAAGCCATTAGACCTAGTCACAATAATCTCGTAGCACTAACACACCATAGGGATCGTTCAAGAGAGTAACCACCTAACCTCCTTCTTAGCCCGGTCGGCCCCTTCACCCACAACCCGTGTGTGGTTCTTGTACACAGCCCGAATCTATAGTGTGCTAGAGAGGCTAATCCTAGAGCATCTACTACCAAGCTTTTAGGTCTCTACTCCCCTTCCCAATACAAGGAGTTCATAGAGATACATCATCCATATACATCACGGAAGAACTAAAGAACTAGATCTAATCTATATCATAGAGTTAGGTTCTTTAGTTAGAGTCCGCTATCTAGAGATCTAGAGGGTTGTTTATGGGCAATTTAATAGGCTAAACCTACTGATTCAATGACTAGAAGATGGTTTAGGCTATTAAATTGACTAAAATCCCTGATCCTTGAGTTGCTCCTCGACTGAGTTCGACCATCCGAAATGCTTTCGAATCAAGGGAACTAATGGTGCAATTCTCTCGGGCAGTGCGGGGAGGCTGTTTTGACCCTTGGGGCAGCCAAAAGCGAGCTCAAAAAACCCTAGAAACAAAATTGGGCAAGTTAGGGTTCTCCTACTTAAATAGGCAAGGGGTTAGGCTAGGGTTTTCCAATTATCCCCTTTAGGCATGTGGGATAATTGGGAATGGCCCCCTGCCTTTAATGGCTAGGTGGCAAAATGTGTGCCCACATGGAAGGTGTGCACCTTAATAAATGTGCACATTGGTAAATGTGCACATTAATTTACTGGGTATGGCCCACTTGGCATAAAGTGTCCACATGGGAAAATGTGCACCTAGATAAATATGCACATGGGTAAATGCACATTAATAATCACACTCCTTACCAAGTTGCCCCCTAGAGGCTACCCGCTGGCTACCGCGTCAAGCGTGCCGTCACGGTCCGGAAAGCGCGGTAAGCCGTGTGGTCAAAGATAAAGATAATGGGCCTAGGTATCCAGACATCGTGGCTGGAACGCCATGATGGCGACCTCCTTGAAGTTTACCAAACAAAGCTCAAGAAAAATGCTAAAAAATGCAGTATCAAAGATAGCAATGGCTTTTTCAATCCGATGGAGGTCAATACCTGTGATTGCGAGAACTGCCAGGAGATCAAGCTTTTGGGACTTAATGAAGTGAAGACAAAATTAAAAGATGACAAGATCAGCAATTGGTCCGGTCATGGGTAAAGGAGACAAAGCCAAAGGTTTGAACTCTCCTTTATCTTATAAAATGTTAACTCAAAGATGTCTCCTGGATTCCTCTAAGTTCTCCTGGTTCTAATAATAGGTATAACAGTGATTTTGTTGATCTTTTGAGGTCCGGGATCTCTCTCGCTATTGACACTTTTTCGGAAAGGCTATTCGCTCCATTTCCCAATCAAGTGCCCATCTAGGGAATGATATTCCAATTCTTTCTATTAAAAGCTTGAGAACAAAACTTTCTAGGTTGTGTGTAGAGATGAAATCGGTGTCCATTCTATTCTTGGAAGGAAACTTGATTTTATCTCCAACTCCCCATTTTACATTATGAGATGGATAGCCGATTTTATTCAGGAAGGAGGATTGTATCGCACCTCTACTTGGATTACTTTCTCCAATCTCCCTGTTTTTGGACCCGTTCTCATTTGACTACCATTTCCAATTGTTTGGGCGAGGTCCTCGAGGTAAGCCTACCTCAAACCAACTATCCATCCGTATGCATATCCAAGCCTATATCTTCTAATGGCATAGAATCTTAAGACCAGAATGAGTCTTTGAGGGATTTTATGGATCTCAAAAACTCCAATCTCACTCCTAGTCTCAAAAACAAAGGCCCCTTATGGGTATCAGGAAGAAATCAGACAAGTATGGGTCCCCAAAGAGAAAAAGGAGGAGAAGGATTTCAGTGGGAGTAACTCCCACAATCAGGATATGGATAGAAATGGGAATATGAATATGATCCGGAATGTTGAATCCAATAAGCAAGCCCCTCAAATGAAATTCAATATTAATAAGGATATGGTGGTCACCCTGGAAAATATTAACATTTCAGTCAGAATTGACACAGGTGACATCTTCCTATCTAGGCCTAAACCTCCTGACCCCCCTCAGAAATGGGAGACTACCAAATTTGATCAGATAATTGAAGAGCTCCTAGATAAGGAGAAGGAAGGTTGGAAAGTGATTGATAGGAAAAAAGGAAGAGGTAAGAGAAAATTTTACCAGGGTCCCAGCAGGGCCAGCTCGAGAAAATCCACCATCCAGGCGGGACAGGTGGTAGGGAAGTATAGGTGTTGATGGATAAGGGCATAAATTGTGTGACCTGGAATCTCTAGGGAATCAATAACTGTATTAAAAGAGATAGGTTGAAGGTCTGCATATCCACCCTCAACCCTGATATTTTATTCATACAAGAGCATAAAATTCATGATGATAACCATAAAATCATTATTGGTAAAACTCTTCCTCTAGAGTATGATCTCTGGTCTATTCCTGCTAATGATTCCTCTGCAGGTATTGCTGTGATCTGGAAGAACAGCCTCAATATCTCAGATATTTACATGGTTAATGGTAGAAATGGTAGATGGCAAATCATGCTATGTAACTTATTTAGAATTAGGGTGGCCTTAGTTAACATTTATGCTTTTAATAACTCAAGTGAAAGGGTAGGAATTTGGAATTTGGTCAAAAATAGCCTTGACAACATGGAATTTGATGAGTGTATCCTGGGTGGTGATTTGAATATGGTAACTAACGAATTTATGAAGAATAAGAATTTCAGGCCTCTAGGAGCTCAGGAAAATAATGCTTGGAGGAATCTTATCAGCAGCCATAATCTGATGCTGGCAAGAACTAAGCCTAATTCCTATAGTTGGACCGACAAGAGAAATGATCCTACACTCTGCCTTCATGACATGTTCTATCTATCTGAAAACCTTTGGAATTGTAGCAACAGGGTTAGTAATATGGAAGGATACACCCTATCCGACCACTTTCCTCAGCAGATGATTATCTCTGACAAGAATACCAATAATAGGAAGAAAAAAACTTATTTTAAGTTGAACTCTAATCTCTTGGATCAGGAAGATTTTTTGGTCAGGTTGCAACAGGTTATCTCCAGATTCCCGAAACCCACGGGACCTTCAGGGTGAATGTTTTGGTGGATTATTGTATCTAAAGCCATTAAGAACTGGCTTAAGGAGTGGGGCAAAGAGATTCACATGCAAAAATGGCAATCCTCTCAAAACTTGAGGCACTACAAAAGTTGCCCCATTACGCGTCTATTACGACGCCCGGGACGTCGTTTGAACGTCGATGAACGACGCCAAAAAGTCGATGAACGACGCCTATAACGACGTCTACACGTCGTTTTACGACGCGGACGTGTCGCTATACGCGTCGCAACGGCGTCGTCTTAAAGCGACGACGTGACGTCGTTCAACGACGCCATCGTGACGCGTGGCCACGCCACGGGCGGCGGGCCGCGTGGCGTCGCATTGGTTGGCGTGGCGGGTACCACGTGTTTGACGCCGTTTAACGACGTTACATTACGCGTGGCCACCACGCCGGCGCGGGCGTCGCCGCGGCGTTACCCGGCGTCGTTCGACGTGGCTTATCGTAAAGCAACGTCGTTTAACGACGCCGCGACGCATTTAAAAAAAAAATTAATTTTTTTTTTTTTGTAAATTGAAAAACATAATAATAATACATTTATTATGAATGAAGTTAATACATTTAATTTAAAGCCTATAAAATGAATTTAACCAATAAAGAAATATAAGATTTTAACGTCATTAAATGATGTCGCTTAAATATATTAAAAAAATACAAAAATAAATGAAGCCCCAATTTTTTAGCTAAATACATTAATCAATAAATTAAGCTAAATACATTAATCAATACATTAAGCATATTGAAAATTAAATGCTTACCCGGTACAAGGAGCAAAGTTGTTTTGCACAAACAACGATTTACATACAAAAACAATAAATTCAATGATTAGTAAAATATTAGTATAAATAAACAACTTAAAGGAAAAAAAAATATGGAAAATCAATGGGGAGGGTGGTTTCAATGACGCCCCTTCTTGGATAACAATTTAACCTAAATAAAGAATTAGTATTTTATTAGCGTATTGAAAAAAATTAAATCCTTACACCGAAGGGGTGCCAACTTGTTTTGTAAGAACAACACATTTTGCTAGGAGTGTACATGCAAAACAAAAATTCAATGATTAGAAAGAAATAGTATAAAACAACTAATAAGGAAAAATTTTGGAAAGAAGAAGGGTCTCGCTCTTTTAACCACATCTTCTTAGATGGGAAAAAAATTAGAAGAAGAATGGAAGAATTCAAGAAGAAAAGGCTAAGAAGAAGAGGAGGAACCAAAATGGGGAGGAAGAAACAAGAAGATGAAGCGCAAGAGGAGGATTAAGAGTAAGAATTTGAATAAGAGGAGGGAAGAAGTAGTATAAGAGGAGGAAGAATCGAAGAAGAAGATGACAAAGGGAATGGAAGAATATATATGGAAGAAGGATGCAAGAATGGAAGAAGAAGAATGAAGGTTGAAGGAAGAACAAACAACAAATACAAAAAAAGCCCTAAATCTACCCAAAACAAGTTTAGATTCAAAAACGAAGTTGGTTGATCCGCACATACCTTATGAAGCTTGTCTTACACACTTAGAATAGACCCTAAAGTAGATCCGCTACCGAAAATCGCAAAAAACTCTCTCCTCCATAAGCTTTGCTTGCTCGAAAATAAGCGGCGGATTGCCGCCCGCTGGATGAAATCTGTGTCGCCGCTTAACGACGCCGGACGCCGTTAAACGACGACACAAAACGTCGCTTAACGACGTTTATAACGACGTTTTTTTTTACGACGACCAAAAAATTTTTAAGTATAGAATGCATGTACACTTGATACATGGGTTTATTTAACTAATGTATCTTTTGAAAGTTGGCCTGTATGTTGGCGATGACTTAGGAAGCTAGCCGACAAAAAATCAGAATTTAAGTCCGCATTTATGCATTAATTACAATTCTTAATGTCTTTACACGCAAAAGCGGCCTTTGACTTCTAACCGCCAATAACGGAGGAGTACAGTCCAAACTCCATTCCGCCGGTTCCCTTGCTTCGCTTCAACCGCATGTGATCGCCACGCCCCAAGTGCAAAAGACCAAAACTCGGCGCCCAAAACGCAAACCCCCGCTAGAACCTCGACAACTCATAGGGTTTACGCCGGAGGCTCTATGCTTGTCGATTTTGACTAGGACCTTATGCGTGTCTTGGACGTGAGGGGAGGCTCTATGCTTGTCGTGATTTGACTAGGACCTGCACCGGTCTTGACGTAGGGGGTGTTGACGCCGAAGCACGGACCCAAAACCACCCTGGGGCGCCTTTGCCCCAAAAGTCCTCTCCGGCGGCCCCCGGCGATAGACGGGCAACTTCCCTCTCCGGAACCGCGGATCCGCCTCGCCAATGGACTCTAACGCCGACATTGCCCTAGGGACCAAGTTTTGTGGCCGGGCCCACCCCTTCTCGAAGAAGAAGCAAAACCATCTCATGTGCAACACACCGTGAGTCAATTGGCCTCAAGAGGTGGTCAATACCGCAATGTAGGGCGAAGTGTTTCTTTCTTTTGCAAAACTGACCGTGTAACTTGGTCCCTAGGGTAATTTTGGCATTCCGGACGATGTGGCTTAAGTCGGATCGGCATTTTGAGCCTCCTCAATGTCCGAACGACAAAACACTTTGGTTTCTACAATCGTCCGCTCGCAGACGCCGCGGTTTGATATGTTCTCCGGACGGATGTTGGATTTTTTTGACCTTCTGACCAGGTTCCTGGAACAAAGGATTCAACTGGCCGGATACGGAACCGAGATCCCGGAGTGTGGTCTTTAGCTGCACGCTGAGCGAGGCCGCCAGAAAGGCTGCCTCGAAGCTTTTGGGGCTCGCCCTTGGGGTTCTGGACTCTCCCTCTAATGAGGAGGCCTTGCAAGGTCCCGGCCTTGTTTGACTTGGGCAAGTGTGCCCTGCCGGCTGCCCAACAACAAAGAAATGAGGACCGCTTCTAGTGCAAACTATTTGATCTAAACCTTATCCAAAATTTTTGAAAGCTGGCCTCAGATGTTGGCTTATGACCTAGGAAGCTAGCTCGACAAAAATCAGAATTTAAGTCCGTACTATGCATTAATTACGAATTTATTTAATGTCTTGCTATCGCAAAAGCTGGCCTTGACTTCTAACCGCCACAACGGGAGGAGTATGTGTCCAAACTCCATTCCGCCGGGCCTGTTTGCTTCGCTTCAACCGCATGTGATCGGCCACGCCCCAAGTGCAAAGACCAAAACCGGCACCCAAAACGCAAACCCCGCTAGAACCCGCAACTCATAGGGTTTACGCCGGGAGGCTCTATGCTTGTCGATTTGACTAGGACTCTGCGCTGCGGTCTTGACGTAGAGGGGGGTGTTGACGCTTGAGAGCACGGACCCTAAAACCACCCTGGAAGCTTGCCCCAAAAGTCCTCTCTCCCGGCCCTCGGGCGACGGATCGGCAACTTCCCCCTCCGAACCGCGGATCCGCCTCTCGCCAATGGACTCCCCTCGAACGCCGACATTGCCCTAGGGGACCAAGTTTTGTGGCCAGAAGCCCACCCTTCTCAAGAAGCCAAACTATCTCATGTGCAACACACTCGTAGTCAATTGGCCTAAGAGGTGGCACGAACACCGCAAATGTAGGGTGTAGTGTTTCTTTCTTTTGCAAACCGACCGCGGTAACTTGGTCCCTAGGGTAATTTTGGCATTCCTGGACGATGTATGTGAAGTCGGACGGGCATTTCGAGCCTCCTCAATGTCGGAACGACAAAACACTTTGGTTTCTACACCGTCGCCTCGTAGACGCTGGGGGTTTGATATGTTCTCCGGACGGATGTTGATTTTTTTTGACCTTCTCTGACTGTGTTCCTCGAACAAAGGATTCAACGGCCGGATACGGAACCGAGATCCGGAGTGTGGTCTTTAGCGCATTCGCACCGGGCTGAGCGAGCCGCCAGAAAGGTCGGGGAAGCTTTTGGGGCTCGGCCTCCGGGTTCTGGACTCTCCCCTCTAATGAGGAGGCCTTGCAAGGTCCCTGGCCTTGTTTGACTTGGGCAAGTGTGCCGCTGCCCAACAACAGTCGCCCGGACTGTTCTAGTGCAAACTATTTGATCTAAACCTTATCCAAAATTTTTGAAAGTTGGCCTCAGATGTTGGCGATGACCTAGGAAGCTAGCCGACAAAAAAAATCAGAATTTAAGTCCCGTTTCATGCATTAATTACTTAATTTACTTAATGTCTTGCTACCGCGAAAGCGCAGTGCCTTTGACTTCTAACCGCCACAACGGGAGGAGTACATGTCCAAACTCCATTCCGCCAGCCTCTTGCTTCGCTGCTTCAATCGCATGTGATCGCCACGCCCCAAGTGCAAAAGACCAAAACTCTCGGTGACCAAAACGCGAAACCCTCGTAGAACCCGGCAACTCATAGGGTTTACGCGGAGGCTCTATGCTTGTCGATTTGACTAGGACCTGACTTGCGCCTTGCAGGTCTTGACTTGCAGGGGGGGTGTTGACGCCGAGCACGGACCCTAAAACCACCCGAAGCAGCCTTTGCCCCAAAAGTCCTCTCCTCAAGGTCCCCGGCGATGGACGGCAACTTCCCTCTGGGGAACCGCGGATCCGCTCGCCAATGGACTCGTAACGCCGACATTGCCCTAGGGGACCAAGTTTTGTGGCCGTAAGCCCACCCCTTCAAGAAGCGCCAAACCATCTCATGTGCAACACACTCGTAGTCAATTGGCCTAAGAGGTGGTCAATACCGCAATGTAGGGCATAAGTGTTTCTTTTTTTTGCAAACCTGACCGCGGTAACTTGGTCCCTAGGGTAATTTTGGCATTCCTGACGATGTGGCTAAGTCGATCGGGCATTTCGAGCCTCCTCAACGTCCGAACGACAAAACACTTTGGTTTCTACACTGCCGCCGCAGACGCTTTCGGGTTTGATATGTTCTCCTGACGGATGTTGGATTTTTGGACCTTCTCGCACCAGGTTCCCCGGAACAAAGGATTCAACTGGCCGGATACGGAACCAGATCCGGAGTGTGGTCTTTAGCGACCCCCGGGCGGAGATGCCGTGAAAGGCTGCCTCGGGAAGCTTTTTGGGGCTCGGCCCGGGTTCTGGACTCTCCCCTCTAATGAGGAGGCCTTGCAAGGTCCGGGCCTTGTTTGACTTTGGGCAAGTGTGCCACTCGGCTGCCCAACAACAAAGCTGCCCGACCGTTCTAGTGCAAACTATTTGATCTAAACCTTATCCAAAATTTTTGAAAGTTGGCCTGTATGTTACGATGACTTAGGAAGCTAGCCGACAAAAAAAAATCAGAATTTAAGTCCGCATTGCATGCATTAATTACTTAATTTATTTAATGTCTTGCTACCTAAAAAGCTGGCCTTGACTTCTAACCGCCACAACGGGAGGAGTATGTGTCCAAACTCCATTCCGCCGGGCCTCTTGCTTCATGCTTCAACTCGTGATGTGATCGGCCACGCCCCAAGTGCAAAAGACCAAAACTGGCACCCAAAACGCAAAACCCCGCTAGAACCCGCAACTCATAGGGTTTACGCTTCGGGAGGCTCTATGCTTGTCGATTTGACTAGGACCTTGGCGCCAGGTCTTGACGAGAGGGGGGTGTTGACGCCAGAAAGCACGGACCCCTAAAACCACCGAAGCAGCCTTGCCCCAAAAGTCCTCTCCGGCGGCCCCGGGCGACGACGGCAACTTCCCTCTCCCGAACCGCGGATCCGCTCGCCAATGGACTCAGAACGCCGACATTGCCCTAGGGACCAAGTTTTAGGCCGAAGCCCACCCTTCTCAAGAAGCCCAAACTATCTCATGTGCAACACACCGTAGTCAATTGGCCTAAGAGGTGGGGCGAATACCGCAATGTAGGGCGTAAGTGTTTTTTCTTTTGCAAAACTGACCCGTAACTTGGTCCCTAGGGTAATTTTGGCATTCCGGACGATGTGGCTAAGTCGGATCGGCATTTTCGAGCCTCCGCAATGTCCGGAACGACAAAACACTTTGGTTTCTACAATCGCCGCCTCGCAGACGCTTCGGGTTTGATATGTTCTCCTGGACGGATGTTGGATTTTTTTGACCTTCTGACCAGGTTCCCGGAACAAAGGATTCAACGGCCGGACACGGAACCGGAGATCCCGAGTGTGGTCTTTAGCGCCCCCGGGCGAAAGGCCGCCAGAAAGGTCGCCTCTGGGAAGCTTTTTTGGGGCTCTCCTGGGGTTCTGGACTCTCCCTCTAATGAGGGGAGGCCTTGCAAGGTCCCGGCCTTGTTTGACTTGGGCAAGTGTGCCAGCCGGGCTGCCCAACAACAAAGCCGCCTCTGACCGTTCTAGTGCAAACTATTTGATCTAAACCTTATCCAAAATTTTTGAAAGTTGGCCTGTATGTTGGCGATGACTTAGGAAGCTAGCTGAAAAAAAATCAGAATTTAAGTCCATACTATGCATTAATTACGAATTTATTTAATGTCTTGCTACCGCAAAAGCGGGCCTTGACTTCTAACCGCCACAACGGAGGAGTACAGTCCAAACTCCATTCCGCCGGGCTTCTTGCTGCTTCGTGCTTCAACCGCATGTGATTGGCCACGCCCCAAGTGCAAAAGACCAAAATCCGGTAAGACCCAAAACGCGCAAACCCCGCTAGAACCTCGGCAACTCATAGGGTTTACGCTTTGAGGCTCTATGCTTGTCGATTTGACTAGGACCTTTGTATCGGTCTTGACGTAGAGGGGGGTGTTGACGCCTTGAGCACGGACCCCTAAAACCACCCGGGCAGCTTGCCCCAAAAGTCCTCTCCTCCGGTCCCCGGCGACGGACGGGCAACTTCCCTCTCCGAACCGTGGATCCGTCCCCGCCAATGGACTTTAACGCCGACATTGCCCTAGGGACCAAGTTTTGTGGCCGTAAGCCCACCCCTTCTCGAAGAAGCGCCAAACTATCTCATGTGCAACACACCGTAGTCAATTGGCCTAAGAGGTGGTCAGGCCGAATACCGCAATGTAGGGCGTAAGTGTTTCTTTTTTTGCAAAACTGACCGCGGTAACTTGGTCCCTAGGGTAATTTTGGCATTCCGACGATGAGGCTAAGTCGGATCGGCATTTCGAGCCTCCTCAATGTCCGGAACGACAAAACACTTTGGTTTCTACATCGCCGCCTCGCAGACGCCAGCGGTTTGATATGTTCTCCGGGGACGGATGTTGGATTTTTTGACCTTCTGACCAGGTTCCTCGGAACAAAGGATTCAACGGCCGGATACGGGAACCGAGATCCGGAGTGTGGTCTTTAGCGCGCCGGCCGAGAGAGCCGCCAGAAAGGTCGCTCGAAGCTTTTTGGGGGGCCTCCCCGGGTTCTGACTCTCCCCCTAATGAGGAGGCCTTGCAAGGTCCCCGCCTTGTTTGACTTTGGGCAAGTGTGCGGCTGCCCAACAACAGCCGCCCTGACCGCTCTAGTGCAAACTATTTGATCTAAACCTTATCCAAAATTTTTGAAAGTTGGCCTGTATGTTGGCGGCGACTTAGGAAGCTAGTCGACAAAAAATCAGAATTTAAGTCCGTACTATGCATTAATTACGAATTTATTTAATGTCTTGCTACGCAAAAGCGGCCTTGACTTCTAATCGCCACAACGGAGGAGTACAGGTCCAAACTCCATTCCGCCGGGTTCCCCTTGCTTCAAGTTTCAATCGCATGTGATCGGCCACGCCCCAAGTGCAAAAGACCAAAACCGGCACCAAAAACTAGAAAACCCCGCTAGAACCCTCGGCAACTCATAGGGTTTACGCTTTCGAGGCTCTATGCTTGTCGATTTGACTAGGACCTGGCGCCGTGGTCTTGACGTAGAGGGGTGTTGACGCTTGCAGCACGGACCCTAAAACCACCCGGAAGCGCCTTTGCCCCAAAAGTCCTCTCCGGCGTCTCGGGCGACGGACGGGCAACTCCCCCCTCTCCGAACCGCGGATCCTGCCCTCGCCAATGGACTCTAACGCCGACATTGCCCTAGGGACCAAGTTTTTAGGCCGTAAGCCCACCCTTCTCAAGAAGCGCCAAACTATCTCATGTGCAACACACTCGTGAGTCAATTGGCCTAAGAGGTGGTCAGCCAATACCGCAGAATGTAGGGCGAAGTGTTTTTTCTTTTGCAAAACCGACCGTAACTTGGTCCCTAGGGTAATTTTGGCATTCCGGACGATGTGTATTAAGTCGGATCGGCATTTCGAGCCTCCCGCAATGTCCGAACGACAAAACACTTTGGTTTCTACATTGCCGCCCGCAGACGCTTCAAGGGTTTGATATGTTCTCCGGACGGATGTTGGATTTTTGACCTTCGACCAGGTTCCTCGAACAAAGGATTCAACGGTCGGATACGGAACCGAGATCCCGGAGTGTGGTCTTTAGCGACACGGGCTGAGCCGCCAGAAAGGTCGCTCTGAAGTTTTTTTTGGGGCTCGGGCCTCCGGGTTCTCGGACTCTCCTCTAATGAGGAGGCCCTTGCAAGGTCCCTCGCCTTTGTTTGACTTGGGCAAGTGTAAGCTGCCGGGCTGCCCAACAACAAGCTGCCCTGACCGTTTCTAGTGCAAACTATTTGATCTAAACCTTATCCAAAAATTTTTGAAAGTTGGCCTCAGATGTTGGCGATGACTTAGGGAAGTTAGTCGACAAAAAATCAGAATTTAAGTCCGTATTTATGCATTAATTACTTAATTTATTTAATGTCTTGTTACCGCAAAAAAGCTGGCCTTGACTTCTAACCGCCACAACGGGAGGAGTACATGTCCAAACTCCATTCCGCTGGGCCTCTTGCTTCGCTTCAATCGCATGTGATCGGCCACGCCCCAAGTGCAAAAGACCAAAATCCGGCACCCAAAACGCAAAACCCCGCTAGAACCCTCGCAACTCATAGGGTTTACGCCGGAGGCTCTATCCTTGTCGATTTGACTAGGACCTTGCGCCGCGGTCTTGACGTAGAGGGGTGTTGACGCTGCAGCACGGACCCTAAAACCACCCGGAAGCAGCCTTTGCCCCAAAAGTCTCTCTCCCGGGCCCCGGCGACGGACGGGCAACTTCCTCTTCCGAACCGCGGATCCGCTCTCGCCAATGGACTCATAACGCCGACATTGCCCTAGGGGACCAAGTTTTGTGGCCGTAAGCCCACCCCTTCTCGAAGAAGCCAAACTATCTCATGTGCAACACACTCGTGAGTCAATTGGCCTAAGAGGTGGTCACACACCGCAATGTAGGCGTGGTGTTTCTTTCTTTTGCAAAACTGACCGCGGTAACTTGGTCCCTAGGGTAATTTTGGCATTCCGGATGATGTGGCTTAAGTCGGATCGGCATTTCGAGCTCTCCTCAATGTCCGGAACGACAAAAACACTTTGGTTTCTACACCGCCGTCAAGTAGACGCCAGCGGGTTTGATATGTTCTCCGGACGGATGTTGGATTTTTGACCTTCTGACCAGGTTCCGGAACAAAGGATTCAATGGCCGGACACGGAACCGGAGATCCCGGAGTGTGGTCTTTAGCGCATTCCCACAGAAGCCGCCAGAAAGGTCAGCCGGGAAGCTTTTTGGGGCTTGGGCCCCGGGTTCTGGACTCTCCTCTAATGAGGAGGCCTTGCAAGGTCCGGGCCTTGTTTGACTTGGGCAAGTGTGCCACGCCAACAACAAAGCTGCCCTGATCGCTCTAGTGCAAACTATTTGATCTAAACCTTATCCAAATTTTTTGAAAGTTGGCCCTGTATGTTGGATGCATGACTTAGGAAGCTCACCGACAAAAAATCAGAATTTAAGTCCATACTATGCATTAATTACGAATTTATTTAATGTCTTGCTACTACAAAAGGCGCCTTGACTTCTAACCGCCACAACGGAGGAGTACAGGTCCAAACTCCATTCCGTCGGCCCCCTTGCTTCGCTGCTTCAATCGCATGTGATCGGCCACGCCCCAAGTGCAAAAGACCAAAACTCGGGCACCCAAAACGCAAACCCCGGGCGAACCCGGGTAAACTCATAGGGTTTATTGCCGGAGGCTCTATCCTTGTCGATTTTGACTAGGACCTTGCGCAGCGTCGAGGTAGAGGGGGGTGTTGACGCTTTGAGCACGGACCCTAAAACCACCCGAAGCAGCTGTTTTGCCCAAAAAGTCCTCTCCGGCAAGGCTCCCCGGGCGACGGACGGGCAACTTCTCCCGAACTGCGGATTCGCACCGCCAATGGACTCAAAAACGCCGACATTGCCCTAGGGGACTAAGTCTTGTGGCTGTAAGCCCACCCTTCTTCGAAGAAGCCAAACTATCTTCATGTGCAACACACTCAGAGTCAATTGGCCTAAGAGGTGGCCGTTACCTAACACCGCAATGTAGGGCTTAAGTGTTTCTTTCTTTTGCAAACCGACCGTAACTTGGTCCCTAGGGTAATTTTGGCATTCCGGGACGACAAGCGGCGCCGATTAATTTTTTGCGTTTTTTTTTCCCCAAAAAAAATGACGCCGTTAAACGACGCATTTACGCATGGCGCTCGGTTTTATTGCAATAGCGCATGCTGGACGATGTCGCCACGCTGGCAAAACCGCCGCCACGCCGATATTCTAGGCGCGTTTTAACGACGCCATGTCGACGTGGCGAGGACACTTTAAGGCTACCGGGCATGTCGGCCATTAATGGCCGGACCGGTCACGCCGATTTTTAGTCGTTGCTCAGCGACGCCATGTCGACGTAAGGTAACATGGTGGCGCGGCTACCGCATGCCGCCAGCCACGCGAAATGATGTGCCACGCCAGATCCACGGTGACGTATCGCAAACGACGTGCTATAAGTAATTTGCACGACGACGCTACGCCTTTGGCACAGCATTCATGCCACGCAGCACCGACACGCCAGCCCCGGAGAACGCCGTTGAACGACGCCGAATCGACGTTGTCGCCGTTGAACGACGATGTCGCCGATGTTCGACGGCGACCCGGCCGTTTTGCCGGCCGCTGACGTCGTTGGACGCCGACCATCCCTTTGTAGTGAGGAGGATACCCTTCCTCAAGCCTGGGCGAATCAATCAAGGATAACATTGGAGCTGAGATCGAGAGGGAAGAAATCCCGAGGAATAGCTCGGATGGAGACTTAAGGCTAAGATTAGAGAAATCAAAGAGATGAAAAAGAGGCATTTCAAAGTTTTTTCTTTGCCAAGGCAAAAGGTAGAATCAAGAGAAATCATATCTTTGACGTTATAATGGGGATGAAACTATTATACGGATGAGGAACAAATCAAAAAAGGCGCCTCAGAGCATTTCCACGAACATCATGGGGAACCAATCATGATAGCCATTTCAGCGGGGATGGATGATTTCATAAACATTTAGCCCAAGGTTATGGCTGGTGAATAGGCCTTTTACTATCTTTGAGATTCTCCTCCGTTGCCAGAGATGGACAAAGGCAAGACCTTTCGGGCCGGATGGCCTACCAATTGGAATTCTTCACGAAATCACGGCCTATTTTGGGAGAGTGTATTCTGGAAGCTTAGCCAGCGAATTCAGGGGGGATAAGAAATGTTTGGACGCCCGGGGATCAACACCAGCCTTATCACGCTCATCCCCAAGGTGGACATGCAAAGATCCTTTTGGGGATTATAAGACCCATCTCCTCTCCAATGTGATCTACAAGCTAATCTCGGGTACCATAGCTCGGAAACTCACACCGGTCTTGGCCGATTGAATAATTAGCTCCTCCCTAGGCAGCTTATCTTAAAGACAAAGTTCATCTTGGACAACGCGTTATTCTTTGCCATCTTGGGACTCTAATTGGGCAAAGGACTCTAAACAGATATTGCCTTAATCAAACCGGATATCACCAAAGCCTTTGATACTGTAAGTTGGAATTTTCTTTTTAAATGTTGCAGTGCTTTGGGGGTCTCCAATGAGGTAATCCTTATTTTTAAAGCTATTCTTTCTAATTCAAGGTCTTCAGTCCTAATTAATGGGGAATGCAGTCCCTTTTTCCTCTAAAGAGAGCGCGGAAACAAAGGGTGCCCTTTAGCTCCTTTCTTTTTCTTATTATCATGGAAGCTCTTCATCAGTAAATTGGGAGGGGCCAAGAATTCTAACCTGATCCAGGGTCTAAACCTTCCTACTAATGAAGAAGGAATGGATCAAATTTTGAATGGGCATTTTGCAGATGACACTTTCATTTTGGTTTCTACGGATAATCAATCGATCATCAACACTCAAGCCATTTTGGAGATATTTGGTAGTGTATCCGGATGCAAGATTAATCCCATTAAATCGAAGGTTATGTCCAGAGATCAGGTAAAAGGAGAACAAAAGGCTGGATCTCCTTGGGTCGTAGTATATTCTCCCAACCAATTCTTCTAAGATTTTGGGTATCCCTTATGCTCTTAAAGGTAGCCCCTCGATATATGGACGTAGATCATCGAAATTCCAAAAAGGTAGACAATCTTAACTCCAAGTATATCTCCAAATGTATTATCATTGCTAACTCTGTTATTTCTTCATCCCATGTCTACCGGTCCTCCGTCATTATTCTTGCTCCCAAGAAAGTCTCTAATAAGTTTCAGAGTATCGTTGTGATTCATCTCTTGTGCCCAAAATGTAAGATCTTTGGGTCCCGTAGCCATGACGAGTGTTGCAAAAAGAAGATAGATGGCGGCACGGGGGTTATTAATATTGAGAAACAGGGCCTAGCTTCTGGCACCAAGTATATTTTTAAAAGCTGCTCCAAACCGATCAAGCACCCATTTCCATCATCATCGACGTTACCTTAGGAAATGTTGGTCCTTTGGTTGGAGACGTACTAAGAGTAATTCTTCCCCCTCAATTTATTTCCCCTTCACGGCCTTTAGTTCTACTCCGCCTCTTATTAAGAAGTGGATCAAAGCGTGGAATGGGTTAGGGGTGTTTGATTGGAAGGAAGGTCTATCTCAGGGACGATCCATTTTTCTCGAATCCAAAGCTATTCTTACCAATAACCCTTCTCTTTGTTTAGCTTGTCACTTCCTGAGTTATGCTAAGCTATGGTGTTCCAAAGGAGTTATTCTGGATCGGGGAATATGTACAATGAGGATGGGATCATCCCTTTTAGGAGTCGGCTTTAGCTATAGAAGGAGAAGCTTATGGAGAATCTTTACAATAACATATGCACCACCTTGCTTCAAGGAATTTGGTCCAATAGTGGGGACAACTGGAACTACCATGGAAAGACAAGTGTTATCGGGTTAAAATGGAAACTGATTTCTCCACAATGGATCTTACTATATCTATCCATGATAAATGGCAAACCGGTGCGCATTGTGTGTCTGAAATCTCAAATTCATGTGGTCAAGCCCAATCTATCCCAAAAATTAAGTCCTTTATGTGGCAATTATGGCATAAGGCTCAAGCGACAAATAGCAAGAGATACATAATGCAAATGGCTGATTCAGATGTTTGTCCGAGGTGTCTGGGGCAAAAGGAGGATGAAGATCACCTTTTCAGGGAGTGTTTGTGGTCGAGTGGGTCTTTGGGAATTAGCATCCAATATCCTCGGCTATAGTATCACCTCCATTAACTTTCTCGGAATTCTTTTACGACAATCCGAATGATTGAGAGTCTATATCTTGCTATGGAGAATCGGAAAGGCGTAATTTGCTCATATTCAATGGAAATTATTCACCCGAGAGGTGGTCATCAAAGCGCATCATATATGACATTAACCGGATTTATGAGGCCACTTAATTTATACTTCTGACTTTGCTCGATTTCAGGACCGAATTATCT